>VALG01015239.1:0-16959 GCA_009835305.1 Ipomoea purpurea | reverse complement strand
ATTAAACTCTAAATAATTACAAAATGGTACAACGTAGATTTTATTATATACAGCTGCATTCTTGTTAAGATAAAGTGCTTATCACTAGGCCAAAGGCTCTAGCTAGTAGAGGATTTGACTTCACTCAACAATTCCCCTAACCACTCGACTTCGGCCCAAAAAAAGCAGTTTTCATTCAATACATTGTGTTGACACTGAAAATTTTGATAAATATTGATTATTATCAATATTAGTATATTTGAATATATTTATGGATATATTGATATTATCTAATTTGTTAATTAGATAATATCAAAAGAGTTTGAGTTTATCAAAACTCTTCATCGTACGGCTATAAATATGAACTCTTATTCTATTTAATAAGACATCACCTTGAAAATATTATTCAGAGATCACAATAAAAATGTGATCTTGAAAGTAAAAGCCCTTGATCCAAACCTCCATTGAAGATCAAGTCATTTGAACCGGAGGCTCTTCAATGAAGAACAAGCTATATATACAAGCTCTTCTTGAAAAGATCAAGTCATCTTAACCCGGAGCTCTTCAATGAAGAACAAGCTATATATACAAGCTCTTCTTTGAAGATCAAGCCACTTGAATTTCAGAGGCCCTTCAATGGTGGAGTGTTCAAAGTATCCAATTGAAGAATCAGAGGACATCCAGAGACTTGTACACACACCGCATTGATACTCGATGTAACCAGAATTTTGAATATTAATATATTTTGTTCAATTTTCTGTATTCACAAATTGGCACACCCAGTGGGACAGCTCTGCCTCTCATCACTCTTCATAGCACTTTCAACCGGTATGGGCAAACCTCATATGAAATTTGAAATGTAGGAGGCTAAATGATACTCCTTGGCACGAGTTAAAACGACCTCATATCCTTCAAGGCTCCTTGGCACGAGTTGAAAGGCTTTATATCATTAACTGTAGTGTCGAGACTTCCTTGCACTACATACTTTCGAGTGGTATATGCTCTCAAGTGGTGTACAAGCAAATCTCGATGGGGCATTTGTTGACACTGAAATTTTGATAAATGTTGATTATTTATCAATATTAATATATTTGAATATATTTATGATAATATTGATATTATCTAATTTGTTAATTAGATACTATCAAAAGAGTTTGAGTTTATCAACACTCTTCTATCGACGACTTCTTATTTCTATTTAATCCAAGACATCCTAGGAAATAATTATGTAAATATGCACCCTGAAAATATTATTCAGAGATCACAATGTGATCCTGAAAGTAAAAGCCCATGCTCCAATCACGCTTGTTGATCCAAACCGCCAAGCCATTTGAATCCGGAGGCCCTTCAACGAAGAACAAACTATATATACAAGTCCTTCTTTGAAGATCAGCCACTTGAATTCCGGAGGCCTTTCAATGGTGGAGTGTTCAAGGCATCTAATTGAAGAATCAGAGGACTATCCAGAGACTTGTACTCACACCGCATTAATACTCGATGTAACCAATTTTTTTAAATATAATATATTTTATTCAATTTTCTGTGTTCATGCAAAAATAATAAAAATAAAAATAAACACCAAAATAGAACAAAAAGGTACTTTCATAGCATCAGACTGATTTTGATTTGAAAAATAGAAAACATTTCTTCTTTCAAAGGTTGATATCATCAGTCTCTTTGATCTACAAAGAGAAGCCCAAACACCAATGGGAAAAAAAAATTAAAGACTTAAAAGATTACCTGATTCTTGAAATGGTGGAGGATCTGATTGGAGCCCTGTGGTTCGGTGGTGGCCATATCAACTCTCTACAATCTGCATTATCCACAGTGGTATATATAGATTTCATTCTTTGTTGCCTTACAAACAAAAACGAATAATTTATGCAGATAGAAGTTATTGAACTATAACCGTCACTTTTTAATGCACAAACCGCTCACTAAAAATGCACAGATTATGAACATACTCAACAAACGCACGCAGTTACAAGGATTACAGACATCCAAACAAAATCATTAAAAAAAATTAAATAAAATGAAAACGAAAACAGACAGAAGTACCCAAATAACAATTCTTCGCGAATTGTACTATATGTACTTCCATATCTTAATTTCTGATGTGGCGGGCTTTTGATAAACTGTTTTTCTCATGTAGATCCCAATACAAGTGTTTGTGTCAAAATTTTGTGTATGAAAGTAAAAGTTGGAAATAGAAATGAGAGTACACATAACATTTTTCATTCTTAGCAGAGATCTCTACTAGGAAAAAAAAGGCAATGCTTGGTACGGAGATTTAAACCCTGAACTTTAAAAAAGAGCAATTCTTTTAAAAAAAAAAAAAAAAAAAAAAAAAAAAAAAAAAAAAAAAAAAGAACAATTAAACACTTAAACTTGTCAAAATGAGTCAATAAAACTCATGAACCAGTGAAAGACCTATTATAACAGGTGACACTTAAACTTGTCAAAATGAGTCAATAAAACCCATGACCTATTATAAACAGCTGTTATAACAGGCCGGTTATTTTAATTTCGGCTAAAAAATCCGGCGACCGGCACGGTGGATGGCGACCAATTGGCCGCCTTCCGCCGGAGAAGTCGACCAGTTTGTTTGCATTCTCCGGGGAAGGCGACCAGAAAGGTCGCCTCTCCAGTGGAGAAGCGACCGAACTGGTCGCTTTTTCACCAGAAGTTAGTTTTAATGGTGATCAACGTGATATTATTACCAGTAACTTGTTGATTATCGGTAAATCGAACTTATTTGACTCATTTTGACAAGGTTAAGTGTTTAATTGCTCTTTTTTAAAATTTAGAGATCTTATTGCCCTTTTAGCTAAAGTTTAGGGACTTATTTGACCTTTTCCCATTTAAGAAATATACTTGTGCTTGAAATAATGTAATTTGTTTCTATTCTATCAAAATGATAAAATTTTATATATATATATATAATATATATATATATATATATATATATATTATATATATATATATATATACTCCATATAAGATTTCACAAGTTTTACTTTATTTCATTTTTTAAAGAAAAAGTATATAAAAAAAAAAAATGAACACATAACACCAATATCAATATGTCATGCCAACAATATTAAAAATGGAATAAAAATGATGACACTCATCATAAATAGATTTAGTCGAAATTCAATGCCTTGATAATGCTCAAGTAAATTGAAAGATCATTCATTGCAAATACTATTAATTCTACCTCACCTAAATGATCTAGATTCTTCCAATATTAAAAATGACCTGATTTCAACATCCAAACACCCATAAGGTCTATTCATAGGAACATTTCCTAGGGAGAAAATGACCAATTCCTCCTGCATCAAGACTAACCAGGGAAGCTCTTTCTTTAGCTTCTTCTCTGCTTTTTTTTCAAATTAAATCTACAAACCCCTTTTACTGGAGGGATAAAGTAACTGTTATATAGTGTTTTGTACACAGATAAGACGCGTATATCAAACGGCAGAAATTTGATCCAAACAACATCGGATTCCGACGACGCCTTGAACCGTTTGGAGATGACGGAAAACACAGCGGCATCCACTGGGGAAGTGAAGGTAACAATTTCAGAGATGCAATCGTCTGCGGTCGCGTCTGCCAACTTTGCAAACTGCTCCATTTTCATTCCTTCAATGGTGATTTTTCTCTTCTTCCTTTTTGGTGTAATTATATATAGTATATAATATATAATATATATTGCCTTATTAGTTAGGGTAAAAACTCTTAAATTCCATTAATTGAAATTAAACCCTAGCAGGGCGTTGGTTGGAGGGATTTTAAATTCCCTTCCCACTTAATTCCCACCTAATTCCAAAGACTATTTAAATTCCGCAGTTTGGTCGGAGGAATTGCCAATTCCCATGGAATTGCATATTCCCCCAATTTCATGGAATTAATCCCATGGCCCCCCCCTGGTATTTTAATTCCTGGGAAAAAAAAAGATATTAATGAGTCCAAATTACCCTTCCTTTTTTAACTTAAATAAATTGTGCTAACAACAATAATGGACATTTGACTTTATACACTTATTCCTTTTCAATTCCCATGTATACCAAACATTGGAATTGAAATTCCAGTAATGCTATTCCTGTCAACCAAAACACTGGAAAATTTTTAATATTCCACTTTATCCCAGTAATTCAACTCCCATGGAATTACAATTCCTTTTCCCACATAATTCCCCCCCTCCAACCAAACGCCCTGTAGTAGTCACTCAACAATTCTGATCAAAATCATTCAAGTATATGATCTAATTTGTTATATTGATTAAATTTTGTATTAATTAAAGCATAATGGGAGAGATACTAATATGCAAATACTGTAAAGAAATTGAACACAGTACAGCATGGCATACATGTTACAAAATACAAAAAAATTCTAAAATATTCTGAAATCAAACCCTGCCTTTATTTAAGTGGTACTAGCTACTTCAATTCTTATCTATTATATGTTTAACAAAATATATATGTATATCTCTCAAGCGCGGGCCTGAAAACCATATTGTCGGCGCCCGGCATTACCGTACGGACGGATTCAATGCCTTTGAACAATAGATCCCCAAGTGAGTGGAAACTGCCATTGAAAACGCTATTTGCAATTCTGCGAGAGCACCTAGAAATATCCTTCCGCATTGAAAAACGTCCGATTTCAACTTCCAACCATCCATCGGATCTACGGTCGGAACATTGGCCGCGAAGACATAGCACGGAGACTCTTTCCCGGACAACATCTCTGCTTTCACTTACAACGACTAATCGAGAACCACTTAGTCCTCTTATCCTTAGATAGCGGAGGCATTCTTGTGTACACCCAAAATAGCAGGAGTAAACTTTCTCCCGACAACATTTGACGACACATTTTTCCGAAATGCCACCACAAATTCCAATTCGCCGCCGTTAAAGTGCCAGGACTAGCCGCTTCAGCAACCTTAATTCAGTTCAAACACAAAAAGCTAATTCAAGCCGGAGTTAAGTTAAATTAATCAAGAATAAAACAATAACAAAAAGAGTTTTTCACTTTTCGTCCTATGACTTTAGTGCCTCCGTCAATTTAAGTCACAATTTTTTATTCACTGACATAAGTAGTGCTTTGACTTTGTATTTTTTCCACTTTTAGTCCTTCTGGCAATCTAAACGACTACTTTTAATCAAAATCAATAAATTCGCTTTATATTTAGATTTAAGAGGGTAATAAGTCACCCATCATCTTGTCTGCAAGAATAGCTTCACTGATAGGCCATAGATCCCACTTCATCATGTCCTCTCTATGCCTCGAGCACGAAGAACATTTCCAGGCTACTGGAGGGGTGGATGAGAGCTTCATCCTCGTCTTCTTCGTCCAAGGTTGACTGCGGCGACCTCCCATGGCGCGGCCGGGGAGATGAGGAAGACCAGAACTGGCCGAGGCGCCGATTAGCGGGGAACAACGACAACAATGGGCGATCTCGAAGGAGAAGTATTTGGATTTCTACTATGAGTGTTTGGCAGCTTGAATGACTGGAATGGGAGGTGAGAGTTGCAGGTGGATCATAAGCAGAACCCGTTGTAGGACAGTAATGATAATTGATAACCCCTCCATTAACGTTTCTTGAGAAATGGTGTTGATGAAGTGCAGTGCAGGAGAAGAAGAAGAAGGAGGAGATGATCAAGGTGCAGTCATGGAGCTTCCAACAATCTTTTCATGACAATAAAATATGCACTAACCAATAACCCCCAATACGCCAATATTATACTTGTTTTCCTTGAATTTGTCCAGGCCTGCTGATTGAGAATAATATTTTGTAGAGTTTTTGTTCACATGTGTGCTTACAGTAAGAGAGGGAGACGAAATACAGGAAGAAGAAGATAATAAATAGCTTTAATTTTTTTATTTATTATTTAAGTGATGATGAAAGACTTATTTACCCTTATTAAATCTAAATATAAAAGATAATTTAGTGATTCGATTAAAAGTAGTCTCTCAGATGACCAGAAGGACTAAAAGTGGAAAAACAATCAAAGTCAAGCACTACATATGTCAGGAATGAAAGTTGTGAAACCTAAATTGACAAAGACACTAAAGTCATATATAGGACCAAAAGTGGAAAAAACTCTAACAAAAATAATCATTATCATCGATCAACCTAGACACTAACTCCTTAGGAACTCTCATAGAGCCAATTTTGTGGTGCTGCCCGGTGAACGTTAGTTCCTGAGCAGAAACCATAAAACATTTATTCCCAGTTCTTCTCAAGCCAAAAGCTCTGTTACGTTGTCACCAAATCACGAAAAAATAAAAACCAATTCCCTCAAACAATTAACATCGGTTTTTAATTTAATCATCAGCGTCGTACCATTTTCCTCCGTCGAGGAGGATAGGAGAATCAGAGAGCTAAGATACAGGTCCTTCTTTGTTGGGAAAAACTGGGATAGAAAGATGATGATCTTGAGAGGATTTGTGAATATCAGAGGGCAAAAACTTGTCCAACAGTATCCGATTCAGACGTGCTTGAAGCGTTTGGAGATGACAGAAAACACAGAAGCGTCGACTGGGGAAGTGAAGGAAATAATCTCAGATATGCAATTGTCTGCCAACTTCTCCATCCTCTTTAATTTAATTGCAACTTCCCACTAATGCAAATCACAAAGTATAGTGTAGCCACCTTCGCAATATAGTATACGGATCGAGTCATAATATAGTCCCTTTTTATATTTTGAAAAATGTAAGATTGATTTCATAAATTCTAATTAAATTGTTTTGCAAATTCTTTTTTCACAATTAGGAATATAAGATTTTTAGCCATACAAGTAATTTCGTATTATGAATATAAGATTTTTACTATATAAGTAATTTTGATAATTATGAAGTTATTTTTATTCCAAACATTGATAAGAGAGTATTTTGGTATCATTCTTACCCGTCATTTTTTACTATTCATTAATTAAATCAGCTATTTCTTCTTTTCTTCCCTTTAGTATTTTTTTTTCTTATTTTTAAATTTAGTTTGGGTGTTTAATAGGGTTTTTTAATATAATTTTAAAATATTAAATTTTGAATACTAATACTAAACTTATATATTATGAAAAATTAAATTAAAATAATTTTAGTCAAGTCTCGTTAACAGAATCAAACACATAAAATAGAAAGAGTGAGTATATAATTTATAATAGGGAAAATGACATTTTTAGTCTCTCAATTGTGCCACAATGGTAAACTCGCTCATTTAAGAATAAATTACATTTTTAGTCCTATGACTATAGCGGATATGTTAATTTCAGTATTTGACTTTAAAAACTAACAAATTAGTCCCGTAATCATGCAATTGTTAACACATTTGGTCCTCCCGGTCAAATCACCGGCGAAATTTGACAGAAAAAATAAACTATTTTTAATTATTTAATTTTGGGGACAAATTTGTCATTTCAGCTATTCCTTCTACTTCCATCTTCCCTTCTTCGTTCTTCTTCTCCCTTCTTCCACAGAGTTGCAGCAACGGCTGACATTTTAGGAAAAAATCTCCTAACATTTGTTTGCTTTTCTCGATCATCAATGCTACAATGGTGCTGCGAATCACGTGAAAGCGATTTAGGCAACCGCAATTTTGAATCTCCGATGGTGATATTCATTTGGAGACCTGAGAGTCTATGTGTGCAATCCATGCTTACGGACAAGCTGGGCTCTGGGCAGAACCTCTCAATTTCACAATTTTAACGCCGGCACACACATTGTTAATGTCTTCCATGGCTTCCGGCGCAGATGCAGCGACGGCGTTCTGGCATATGTCCTCTAAAACTATATACTTGTATCCAATTTCAATTTATTTGAAAAAAAAAACAAACTTCTTCGATGGGGAAGGAATGGTCCACTCATATCACCATCACCGTGCACAGAAACTCGGTGTGGATCGTCGCCGTCGATAGTAGCGAGTAGACCCGACGCCATCACCAACATCAAGCTCCAGTCCTCCCCCGCCCAGGAAAACGGCTGCTTGGTCATCCTTCACGTTCAATCTCCGCTGTCAATCGCACCGACATCAAACCCGACGCATCCTTTTCGGTGGTCCCAGTTAAGCTGCTTTACTTTAACTTAATTTGATCGCCATCAATAGCAACTATATATAAAAATCTCTAAAGTTACAGCACCGCATGCCTACATCTACATATTAACTATTAATTTGAGCAATTACTTACTTAAATTTAAGCAATGATAGCCATCAACAAACATAAACAATCCAAATCAAAATTTCAATTACACATATATAGTACTCTTATTGATGTTATAAAATTTATATCGATCCAATTAAGATGCTCGATGAGACTTTTGAATCACTCAAACCAAGCATTAAGATGCTCAAGTCGAGTATAGCAATCTTAAATTTGGCTCGACTCGTGCTACTCGATTGATCGAGCAACAATACAAAATTATGTATTAAAGCCAAGTACTATGTGAAGTAATAAGAAAAGTGGTAGAATACATTGAAATATACTAATAAGTACATAAACTATATATACTCTGCAGAAAACGTTGAAAACTACTATGCAGAAAATATATGAAAACCATATAAATTAGAGAACATATCATTATATTATAAAGTAGTATAGTACCACAACATAGCGTATATTTTAGACTAGTCTTTTACAATTGCTGTTGTTGATTAATGTTTTTGTATTTGACATTAGTAGAAAATTCAGTAGGCAAATGTTGCCCGACGAATTACATGCAATTATTTGTCGTATTTGGTGTACAAAACAGCAGGGTTATACTCATTGTGTTATGAAACAGAGCAAAAGGAGGTGGATGGCCAAGTTGACATTTGAACTCAAGATCACCATTATATAAAGGTCAAGTTTTCTACCACCAAGCTATAGCACTTTCGTGTCATGACATACATGCAGTAAGTATTGAACTAAATGTTCAATATGATCAGATTCCAAGTTCCAAAGAAAAAGAGCTGAGTCATGATAAAAGAAACAGATTCATGAGGTAGGAGTCAACACGCGTCTTAACATACCACAGAGGTGCTTAGTCATCAAGTCTACCAGTTAAGCTAGCTTTGCCTTAATAATGCTTAAGTAAGTTGAAATTGCCATGAATTATTATGGATATGGCTATATGGGAGAAAAATTGTGAAAATGTTGTTGACAACACAATTGCCTCAATAATTGCTCAATCTGGATCCAGAGCTTGGCACAAAATGTGCCTTGAAAATTTGATATATAAAAGAAACAATTAAGGCATAGCTCAGCTTGCTATTCACTAAATTATGTGTACACACCATTGAATAGGTGTTGGTATGAAAGAGAATAATGATGTGATAAAAGGCGAAGCTTGGAGCTCATGGGTTTACAAAGATACCCATAATTGATATTACTCTCCCAAAAATGGATGGCAATAAATTTCGCTGATTAAATTGACAGTGAATAATATGCCGTGAAGAAAAGTTATGACCAAATGGGTCATTGGACAATATATTTGAAAAATGCGGTATGTCTTTATATGACCTGAAATATTTGAAGATTGACTGAGTATGTTTTCCTCTTGAATAAGGAATATGCATATAGTAAGTGTAATCTTTAAAGAGTTATGAATGGAGTTATTATCCTCATGAAGAAGGAATAATATGTACCATTATATGCTCAATAAATGATTACTGATGAACTTATTTATTATCTCAGTCAATATTGATGGTGTAAACATCAAATAAAATACATAAAGAACTTAATGATGTTAGCTTATGTCTAAAGACAGGTTATTGAAATGAAAAGCTTAGAAAAGCTAAGTGTCATCTCGACTTAATGATCGAGTATTTCTTTAATGGAATTGTATACACCAGTTAGCCAATATATGATTTTGATTGGCTATTTAGACAAGCCAATATATAATGGGCTACTTGGGTATTGGCCATTATATTATTATTGTATTCCCATGAAAGCCAAGTACCAAAGCTAGTTGTATTATACCTATCCCACGTTGTTCTATAAAAGGACAACAAAGATTGTGTTGCACCAATAAAAAATATATTGATGAGAAGTTTTGGCTAGAAGTTATGCTGCAAATATTATACTCATGTGAGCTCTAAAAGAGCCACGAGATTACACCTTATTGATAGTCGAACATGTTTGTTCACAAAAATCCCTCTCTACATTTTGAAAGTTTAATGCAAGGGATTTAAAGAATGTTATCTTTAGGGGAGTATAATGATTATGAATATTATGCCTTGAAGTTTATGTTGAGGTTATGGTTGTACACTTTTTCCCTTAGCTAAGTTTTTTCCCATTGGGTTTTCTTAGCCTAAGGTTTTTAATGAGGCAACCGGTGCAACACATAATTGAACATACATCATGTACTCTTTTTCCCTCGACTATGTTTTTTTTCCACAGGTTTTTTTTAGCGAGGTTTTTAACGAGGCATGAGTATGAAGACAATACAATATGTATTGTCTAATTGGAGAAATGATACATTATTAGAGATGGAATATGACACCCTTCTTCAATGTTATCATTATCAGGGGGAGCAGATTATTGTACTCTTTTCCTTTAACCAGAAGTTTTTTCACATTGGGTTTTTCTTTTGTAAAGGCAGATTATTGTACTCTTTTCCTTTAACCAAAAGTTTTTCACATTGGGTTTTTCTTTGGTAAAGGTTTTTAATGAGGCAATAAAATGTTCATCTTTTGAACATCCAAGGGGGAGTGTTATGAAACAAAGCAAAAGAGGTATGGATGTCCAAGTTGAAATTTGAACTCAAGATCACCATTATATAGAGACCAAGTTTCCTACCACCAAGCTATTAACACTTTTGTATCATGACATACATGCAGTAAGTATTGAACTAAATGTTGTTCATCTTTTGAACATCCAAGGGGGAGTGTTATGAAACAAAGCAAAAGAGGTGTGGATGTCCAAGTTGAAATTTGAACTCAAGATCACCATTATATAGAGACCAAGTTTCCTACCATCAAGCTATTAACACTTTTGTGTCATGACATACATGCAGTAAGTATTGAACTAAATGTTCAATATGATCAGATTCCAAGTTCCAAAGAAAAAGAGCTGACTCATGATAAAAAAAAAACTGATTCACGACATAGGAGTCAAACACACATCTTCAACATACCACAGAGGTGCTTACTCATCAGGTCTACCAATTAAGCTAGCTTTGCTTTGTGTATACCTTATGCAAAGAACGTATTTGTTTATTTCATCTCTAATACTATAAATTCCCCTCACGCTTTGTAACCCACAGACGAATGAATAATATAGATCCATCTCTTCCTCCTCCATCTGCTGTTGTTCTTACATACTAATATATATTATTGTTATTATTAATAACACATTGCAAGTTTTTGTTAATTATTGGACTACAAGGAGAATTCAACACAGTAGTGTTAGACAGACTCAGGCAGAGCCAGGATTAGATGGTGTGAGAGCTCAATTATGATTTAAGAGTAAATAATTATATTAAATAAATTAATATTTATTTAACATATTTTAATATAGATTATTACATTACAAATCTACTAAAACCGAATAGCAGACTGATATTTTCTTCTTAGTATTGTACTTGCTCATTATATATACATAAATCACCTTATGCTTTAGCTAATCTTAATTAATTCTTTGTTTCAAATTGATATCTATCTTATATATCTAATTCTTTGTTTATGTAATCACCTTCTTCTTTGACATGAAAGACCGAAGTCACGATTAATTAATGTAGTTATTCATAGAATGCTGCTTGAAGATAAATGAAAAATATACCATACGAGTAATTCATCAAAAGATTGCTTCAAAGATATACGAAAAAATGATCAAGTTATTCCTTGAAGAAGATAAGAATTGATATTGTGAAAAACCTAGAAACTTAATAAGTCCGCAAGAATATTTGGGAGGGGCCAAATATTTTGAGGGAGGAAGACACCAAAAATAAGTATTATACTAAAAGAAATGGAGGGGGAGGGGGGCCAGGGCCCGGCCACCATGTAGGTGGCTTCGCCCCTAGTGTTTGCCAACTTAGTTGAAGTTGAAAACTATGCACTACATTAGCAGTTGAAAACAATTGAGAAACGAAAATGGTGATTTTCCTTTTTTTTGTGTGTGTAATTATATTTATATATATATATATATATATATATATATATATAATATATATATATATATATATATATTGCTATTAGTTAGAGTAAAAACTCTTAAACTCCATTAATTGAAATTAAACCCTAGTTGTCACTCAACAATTCCGATCAAAAATCATGGAAGTATATATGTTAGCTAGATTGGATATTTGATCTAATTTGTTATATTGATTAAATTTTGTATTAATTAATTAAATCATAATGGGAGACGATACTTATATGCAAATACTGTAAAGAAATTGGTCACAGGATTCACAGCATGGCTTGCATGCATTACAAAAAACAAGAAAATTCTAAAACATTTAAAATATTTAAGTTGATCAACAAACAAGAAATTGATCAAACCCTGACTTTATTTAAGTTGTACCTACTTCAGTTCTTATCTATTATATTTTTTTAAAGGGAAAATCGCACTTTTGGTCCCTCAATTGTTCCCAGATATGCAATGTAGTCCCTCGTTGTCAATTTTGCAAATTAGTCCCTCAACTTTTCAACTTTAGTCAATTTAACCCTCCGGTCAAATTTCTCACTAACTAGTGTTAAAACCATGGACAATTTTATAATTTCACAACACTCAATTTTACCTCCAATTTCATCCTTCATCCAGGTTTGACTAAGGAATGTTTTACCCTAATTTCATCTTCAGTGCCATTAAACGTACGTGTTGTTGCAGGACAGAGTCGGTGGGTTCGTATGACGCCGAAATGTTACCCGATGCGCCGCCCCTGATAGCCCATAAGAGATCCTCGCAATGGTTTTAACCGGTTTGGATTCGCTCCGTTAACGTCCACGATCGGGCGTCGATGACTTGGTCCGTTGCCAACCATATTTTCACACATCGGCCCTATTACTTGTCGTGCTGATGTGGCCGCCGTTGAATGTTATACTTTTCCGGAAGCAATCGAACACACCTGCTTTGGCTGATATAGCCATGGGATCCGGTGTGAGTGAAAAATGGGGGTAAAATTGATGAGTTTGTGAAATTACAAATTGTCCATGGTTTTAAACCCTAGTTAGTGAGAAATTTGACCGGAGGGTAAATTTGACTAAAGTTGAAACAGTTGAGAGGGACTAATTAAGCAAATTGACAACGAGGGACTACCTAAATTGCATTATCTGGGAACAATTGAAGGACCAAAAGTGCGATTTTCCTTTTTTAAAAATATATATCTAAATTCAAGTGCGCTTTGAAATTCACAATATTTTTCGGCAAACCCGACAATTGTAAAGTACGAAATTCAAATGCCCCTGAACAATAATCGTCCCCAACCCAAAGAATGAGGTGGAAACTGAGCAATTGAAAATGACATTTGCAATTCTACAGGAGCACTTGGGAGAATATTCCTTCCGACATTGAAAACGTTCCCGAGTCAAGCTTCAACCCAGCAGTCAGATCTACGCCACGGATCATCGCCAAAACCAACAACAGGGAAAACTCTCTTTCCGGACAGTTTCTCTGCTTTCATCATCAACGAATAATCTAGAAACCATTAGTGCTGGAAGGACATCATCCTCAGATAGCGGAGACATTACCAAATGGCAGGAGTAAAGTGTTTCTTCCGACAATATTTGACGACACACTTTTCCAGAAATGCCAAACAATTCCAACTCACCGCCGTTAAAATGTAGACTAGCCATCTCAGTAAACCTTAATTCATTTCAAACACAAAATAAAAGCTAAATAAGGCCGAGTAAATTAAAGTTAATCAAGAATAATAATAATAATATAACAATAATGAAAATAATCAATCTATCATCGATCAAACATATATGTTAAAAAACATGGACACTACTCCCTCAGGAACTTTCATAAAGCCCTACTTGTGTGGTGCAGCCCGGTGAACGTTAGTTCCTGAGCAGAAACATAAAACATTTATTCCCAGTTTTCTTCTCAAGCAAAAGCTCTGTTACGTTGTCACCCAAATAATAAAAAAAAAAAAAATCAATTCCCTCAAAACAGATTAATAAATGGTTTTTAATTAAATCATCGTATATTACCAGTTTTCCTCATCGAGGAGGATAGGAGAATGAGAGAGACTAAGATAAAGTCCTTCTTTTGTGGGAAACACTAAGGGATAGAAGATGATGATCTTGAGAGGATCTATTGAATATTCAGATGGCAAAAACTTGTTCCCAAACAGTATCTGATTCAGACGTGGTCTTGAAGGCGTTTGGAGATGAAGAAAATACAGAAGCGTCGACTGAGGAAGTGAAGGAAATAATGTCCGATATGCAATTGTCTGCCAACTTCTCCATTCTCTTTAATTTAATTGCAACTTCCAAATGCAAAAAATCCCCGAATAAGTATAGTGTAGTCAACCTTAGAATCATAACATAATTTAAGGACTCCCGAATTATTCTAAAGTGTATTTGATTTATCCCTAATAGCAGTTCACTTCAAACCTCATTCTCCATTATATTTCTAGAATAAATTATACATAGGTAAAAAGTATCAATTCTTCATAAAACTCTAAATTAACTGTTTTAGCATAAATAATTCTTTTATTAATCCACAATTGGATTTCAATTTAAGTCAAAGTTATTTCTTCATGCACTTAATTAAAAATTTATTACATCTTGAAGCGTGAGGTTAAATATAATGTAAATTAAATAAGGATCTTTATATTACTATAAGATTAAGATCCACACTTTTAGCCATATAAATCTTCAATTATGAATTGGAGTTAAATGATATTTTATTATGTATTCCAGATCAACTCATATTAGTGAGACGTTTCTTTGGTATATCATTTTTATAACCTTATTTAATTCCTTCATATGATTGCATATATCATTACAATCGCTAATTTCTTTTTTCTATTTTTTATAAAATTTTTTTTCTTATATTTTTAATTAAGTTTTGGGTGTTTTATGAATAGGGTTTTAAATCTTAGTTTTAAATATATAATATTATTGTAAATATTATGAAAATTGATTATAAAATAATTATATTCAGTTCCTTAACAGATCAATAACCTAAAATAGAATTTTGGGGAGTATATATAATTTAATAATAGGGAAAACTATACAATTTTTAGTCTTCCAATTGTACAACAATGTAAACTCGCTCATTTAAGAATAATTAAAAATTACAATTTATTTGGTCCTATATACTATAATCATGTAATTACGGGTGTGTTAATTTCAAATTATTTGATCTATTTAAAAAACTAAAAACAAACTTTAGCTTAAATAATCAATAATGTTAACATAACATTTAGTCCTCCCGTCAAAAATCGCTGCGATAAATTTGACTCGGAAAAATTAAAAAACTAATTTTTAATATATTTAAATATTAATGGGGTCTATAAATTTTTCAATTTCAAGCTACCTCCCTTCTTTCTTACCCATCTTCACCTCATTCTTCTTCTTCTTCTCCCTTCTTCCACAAAGAGTTGCCCATAAGGATTACCCAAACAAATTTCCAGAAAAATATCTCCTACTAGGCTTCACACAGTACACTTTGTTGTGCACTCTCTCCCGAATCCCAAACAATAAAAAAACTTATATGGAATAACTCAATGTAAGTATGGTGCATGTGTAGATTCCATAGACCGTTCTTGTCAATAATATCAACAATCACAGGTCCTAATTGAGTTGAAATTAGAGGTACTACTGTGGCATACGCCTCTGCAACAATTGAAGTAAATCTATAATAGATTGTGTGACTTGTTTTAATAAAAAAGGTGATATCTATATGTGTGAATTGGTTTTGTAGGCTGCTAAAATGCTCCAATTGTATTACGGACCAGCATTGAATGCGTTCTAAGTTGGACAAGAATCCTCTTAAATATTCGAGAAAGATAGTTTTATGCAATGAATTCAAAGGAACGAATACTTCGCCTAAACAATGACTCACCCGCTCCCATTGTTAATCTGGACAACAAGTAAAGCAGGACGACATTATTCATTAGAAGTGTCTTCATAACATTAACTATTTTGAGAAATAAGAGTAAGAGAAAGCATAGGTAAGTCTATGTATTACAAGTTTAAATGGCGTGGAAGCCCGGAAACCGACCCCCCGGGGTGACTGGTTGGACGCTCAAGAATCTACCGAGCTCCGAGGGTTTTGTGCATGTCTAGATTCACAGTTTGTGCGTGTTTAGTTTCTAAAATTGATTTGCTAACTGGCGTCAACAAGAAGGTGCTAAAAGTTTTAATGGCGGTTGACAGCTATGAAGGAACCCAACAACTGAACCATGGCCTCCTGTAGTGTCGTGTCTCTGTGCCGAGAAGGGCCCCTGAACTATATATGAGAATGCGACGAGTGTGGAAACCCAACGGCATTCAGGCCTAGCCAGACAACCCACTTATTGTACTGGCTCACAGAGAGCTGACTCTAATGGTGAGTGACCTTGGTATGGAGCGTAAATGTAGCAAATGGTCTCACCCCCCCGGCAACCGGTGCGTAGCGAGGAACCCCGGTCAAATGCGTGAATCCAACCAGTATAATATCTTTGTAACCTCTCAACAGAGAAAGAATGGGAATTAAGGGGGGTATAATTACGTGACGGAGGAACGCGTATAGTGTGAGATGTCTTGTGTGGGGTATTATTAATAGAACCAGCATTAACGTTAAGTGTTTTGCCTAAGGATACACATCTCATGGATCTCTAATTTGAATATGATTGAAATTTATTTCTTTTTATTTTTAATCCTGTGTCCCCTACTAACCGCATATTATCGTATGTTACTCAAATTTTTATCACAGTTAACTTGGCGTTTAAGTGATGTTATTCCCTCGCTTGGCTATCACTCCGTAATTCAGTTCTGGACAGTTTGTTGATTTCACACCTGACATATTCCTTAATTTGCAAAATGACATAAAAGCACTCACTTTAACGGGGATAGAG
>VALG01015235.1:10000-19056 GCA_009835305.1 Ipomoea purpurea | reverse complement strand
GCCCCCATCAACTTACTGTGGATGATACCATTCCTACAACCAAGTGCCCTTGCCTCTATTTAAAAGACTTGTTCGCGAAACCTTCCTGGCTATATACATCTGCTTAAAGTGAGTTTCAATGTCCATCAACTTTGCGCGACATTTACTATGGTTTGTTGTATCATTTCCACCCCCTGGCCCATAAAGCCTCATTAGCGCTTCACTATAATCACAATGTTTGAAACCGGCTCATCCATGGATGATTCGGTATGACCTGAATGTGTAGCTTTGGTTCTATTCTGTGGTGATCATGGCAAGATGGGGAGATGATGGGGATGTAGATTTGAATAGTTTAGTAGATGGCTTGTTTGCCGGAAGCAGCTCCAAATTTTGATGGTTCCAGCCTCTGGTGGTTTGTCGAGGACTCGAGGTTGTTGAACTTGACCAAACCTCTCTTCTTGGTTCCTCTTCGTTACGAGGAAAAGTTTTCTGTGTTGTATCGTTAGATTCTCTGCTGGTGTGAATGCACCGAGGTAGATGTCATAGTCTCCATCCTATCCCTCCTTGTATAGGATGGTTTTTCCTTTTCGTTTTAGTGTCTTTCTTTTTGTACAAAGGCTCTGATTAATGCAATTTTCCCCCCTTTTTTCGTGTTAGTAATCAAGGTAAATATATTTCTTTACAATGTGAAAATTGAGTTTTTGATTTTATGAGGTTGAGTTTATGGGTTAGTATTAGCTCAAGTTGAATCAATTTTGTGATTTGGGTAACTGAAATTGCAATGAATAATGCAGTCTTTTGCTCTTTAAGAAGTTTTTATTCATTGATTATCAGCAGTTATACCATGACCTGGATTTATCTTGCAAGGTGGACTTGGGTTCAAAATGCACAATTTGCATTCTGAATGTATGTAAATTGTAAACATTTAATATTGTAATAAATTGTGAGTATTCAGTATGTAAATTGTGTATTTTTGAATTTGAGTTCACCTTGCAAATTTGGATTCTGGTTGAGAGATAATTGCCCATGATTATTAGCATTATTCTAATGGATTTGGGTGCACTCCTGTGCAAATAGGCGCCCATGAAAATAATGGATTTGGATGCACTATTGTACAAGTAGGCCACCATGAAAGAAATGCGAATGCATGCTAGCTATCCATGTGTTTAGATCATCGAATTAGATGTAATTTTAAGAAAAATGATGCAGTGATATTTTCGTAAATATTTGAACTTTGGTGTATGTAAATGTGTTATAAGTGCAAGTAGTGGTGCATCTTTGCAAGTAAAAGGTGCTGGTAAATATGTTATAAGTGTAAGTAATTTTTACCTTGTTTAACATTTGTGCATCTAGGTGCAAGTGTAACTACTTATAACTATAGATGCACCGAATTATAACATCAGGGCACTTATATTGATTACTCAGTGTAAATTTAATGAATTTATAATACATTTTACTTGTATGTAATTTGTCTTGTTAACATTCTTTGATCGGGTGCATCTACTTTACCTACAATGACATATTGCATGTAATTTGCCCTTGTTAATATTCAATTGATTGGATGCACGTACTTTCAACCTAGATGTGAACACGTGGCGGCCGATGAATTATTCGCATTCACGGTTCATTTCACATGCACTATATATATATAATATTATATATATATATATATATAGTAATATTAATATATATATATATATAGTATATATATATATATATCTGTAAAAGATTTTTTAAACCAAAAAATTAAAAATCAAAGTTTTTTTTTTTTTTTTATTTTTACCAATGATTAAATTTTTGGTTCTTGATTTTTAAGCGAAATTTAATTATATAAATGAATCAATGATACGTGTTTAGTCCAATAATCACATGCTTTAATTTTCTATGGACTCTATCCACAATTAATTCATAAAAATAAAAAAAAATTACCTTTTTAAAAGTTTTAGAAAATTATTATTCTTTTATAGAAAGGTAAAATTATTATTTTTTACTAAATTTTGTTTTATTGATAAAAAATCAGTTCTTAAAATTACGCCATTAATAGTAATTTTAATAGGAAAATAGCAGATACGGAGTATTTATAATCTAACTTTAGACTTTAGGTAACTTCAATCAAATTGATAAACAATTAGACAATTATTTATTATAAAATCTATCAATGAGCTATGGACAAACATATAATAATAGATCAAGATATCTTGTATATAGAGTTAATTTAGTTTGTTTGACTGATCATCTAAATTATTTTTTTAAATTGATCAAAGAAGATAGAAACTTATGAGTTGACAGGATGACTCGTAATTTATATTTTTAAAGAGAAATGAATAAAAGTAAATAAATCAATCAAGAAATAGGGGATTGTGCATAATTTGGGACGTTAAAAATAGTTTCCAAAAAAATAGTAAAAACAAAAAGTGAAAAGGAGTAAAATGTGGAGAGGGGGAAATCAATTCCTTTGTCTGTCTATATGGTATTGTGGACATATCACAAAGAATACAGGCACACGCATATTTAGAGAGAGCTAAAGATCTGGGATTTTGTAGAGAGAGAGAGAGGGGGAGAGAGAGAGAGAGAATGGCTTCGTTTGACACCTTTAGCATGGACGGAGAGCACGCGACGCCTCCGCCTCCGCCTCCGTTTGAAGACGGTAGCTATGGCGGCTACTCGGCTTTCTCATCCGAAACGCCGCCTTACCAACCTTCTGCGGAATTGTCTGAGGATTACGTTGAGGTGACGGCGGAACAGGCATCTGAAACCGTCGACAGCCCTGATCCTTACAGATTCGAGTCTGATCCGTTCCAGGGACAGGCCACTCCGTTTGGATCCTCGGCCGTTCCGGTTTCCAACGGAAATGGAAAGCCCTATGACCTTGGGGAAGACTCCGAGGGAATATTCAGCTCCGATGGACCGGTGCTTCCTCCTCCGAATGAAATGCGAGAGGAAGGCTCTGCTCTGCGCGAATGGCGAAGGCGAGTTCTCTTTTCATCTTTTTTCTTCTTAGTTATGAAATCCGATTCGATATTCTCCGGAACTTTATTTCGGTTATTATCTGATCCGTATATTTTTCTTCTTGTTGCTCTTCAACGACATGGTTGCGACTTGCGTGTACTCTTCGTATACACCTGTCTTGAGCTGATTAACTTCAATTGTAACTGATCAACAGATGAGTTTGATTGTGGAATTTTATGACTGGAATATGCAGATCTACTCTTTATTGCACACATGTAGACCTAATTTTAGACAAGATTTAATGTTTGCTATGAATATCTAGATTTTACTGATTCTCTTTACATCTAGCTGATATTGACTTTATTTGACAAAGGAAACATAGTGATTTCTTTAACATTATTATCCACTTCATTTATGTTATGCCAATATTGGATTTATGGTACCTCTAGGCTTAAATTACTCTATACCAAATAAATCTATGATTAATGACACTTTTGTTTCTATGTTATAAATTTTGAGGGTTTGATCTTGGTCAGGATTTTTCGTTTTCTTGTGATCTTGGTTAGGATTTGATGTTATCAGAAGTGATCAATTTTTAATTTGATCATGGTCAGGATTTTTCTTTCACTTGTGATCTTGGTTAGGATTTAATGGTACCAGAAATCAGATCAATTTTTAATTGTTTGAACTTGAAATCACTTTTGTGGATCCAGATCCAACTTTAGATTTTGAAGTAGGAAAGTCACATGGTAATTTTTGGTGTGTTCTGTTTTACTATAATATTGATTTCTCCATCTTAATTAGATCAGGCAGAAGCTTGAGAAATATGTAACCTTATTAATATGTTTCTCCATCTTGAGTGTTTTAGGTTTTAATTTCAAAAACATGTAGGTGTGTTTATTGGTCATTGGTTGGGGGAGTGGTTTAGGGCTGATGGAATTTGGAGAGCTAATTTTCTCTAGCCTATCACTTAGCAAGTGTCCAACGGTCCAAACCTTTATTTCTAATTTAGTACCGATGTACCGTACAACCATTTGAAATGGTACTAATAATTAATGTAATTGAGGTGTGTACTGTTTTGTTGAGGGAAGGAAGCATGTATAGTCGGTTGAAAGCGAGCCCGAAAAGATCTTTAAGACTTTCAGGCATTCTGCTGCATTTTTTCCCCTTTGTTGAATTGTTTTGTGAACTACGCCATCATGACAGATACAAGCTCTCGTTTCATTGTTTTTGTGAGTCCATCCATTTGCACAAAGATAGAGCCAATATTGCAATTTGAAGGTCATCTTACAAAATATGGTAGGGAATTTCTTATAACTGTTATTACTTTTGTTTTTTCTTTGGTGCAGGCTAAACACCATTCGACTTGAGGAGAAGGAAAAGCAGGAAAAGGAAATAAGAAACCAAATTATTGAAGAAGGAGAAGAGTATAAGAGAGCTTTCTATGAAAAAAGAAAGCTCAATATTGAAACTAATATGACCATTAACAGGGAAAAAGAGAAGGTTAAGCTTAATAAAAGATTTTATGCTTTGATCACTCGTCATTCTTTTTTAACCTCGTTTTGGATTTTCAAAGCATTTGACACTTAAATATCCATTTTCTCGATACAGTTATCCTTAGCTAGTCAAGAGAAGTTCCATAAAGAAGCTGATAAGCAATACTGGAAAGCTATTGCTGAGCTCATTCCTAATGAGGTGCCCAACATTGAGAAGAAGGGTAGGAAGAAGGATCAAGAGAAGAAGCCAGGTATCACTGTGGTCCAAGGGCCGAAACCAGGAAAACCCACCGAGCTTTCAAGGATGCGCCAAATACTGGTGAAGCTTAAGCACAAACCACCACCTCACATGTTACCTCCCCCTCCCGCTCCCAAGGATGGCAAAGACGGGAAGAAGGATACGAAAGACGCCAAGGATGGGAAAAATGTCAAAGATGCGAAAGAAGCAGAACCATCTGCAGCTGCAGCAGCAGCTCCACCTGCCAGCGATTCTAAAACGCCTGCTCCTGCATCAGAAGAACCTGCCACCGTCACAGAGGAACAGCCCTCTACTTGAATCTTCTAATCTGTCTGTGGACTTTGTTTTTTGTTTTTTGCCGTGCACGAATTTTGTATGATTGTCTCACTTATTAATCTTGCATTCTACTACAATTGCATTTGATTGTAGACCTTCGTCACGCTGTTCAGTTTGTGGAGATCTGTTTCCTAGTATTCAGTTTATTGTTGTGTATTGACCCTCATTTATCGGTTATGGAGTATTTTCGTTTTCAACCGTTCAATAAAATTTTTGTATTGCTTCTCTATCGCCATTGGAAAATGCATTTAGGTACGAATTTTGTCTCGTCCCACCATGCTCCAAACACTCCACATCCCATATCATGAGAGGTCCCTATAACGTAATTTGTCCATTTATGCCGAGTTTGGAAGGTACATAGTGGGAGAATGAAAGGAAATATAATCTATTTAATCACATCATATACAGAAGGCAGTAGCATAAAAAAGAAACCGTGTATAGGCCTCTCAGTAAATCAAAAATCAAAAACAAAAAGAGGAAAGCAATAGAAAGAAAAAGAGGAAAACAATTGAAATATCAATCAATAATAACTTAACCCAACTAATATGTATCCCTACTGCAGTCCTTATACAGACTCTTCTTTGTGCAAATTGAAATCGCCGTGTGTGTATCCTGGATAGTTTTAGCACCAGTTGACAATGATCATTATCTAGCGGTCACCTGAGTGATGGTAAAGGGAACAGAGCTCATCGGTCGACTTGTTGACGTTTCGGATAAGTTCTGTTTTGATGGAGAGCCAACCCTGTCAGAATCTTGAAAGAAACCGGGTGGTGTCAGTTCCTTTTCATTTAGCCGAATGTCTTTGGAGAGCATGTCGATGACCTGGCTCATCATCGGTCTACGGCTTGCATTTGCTTGGGTGCAGAAAAGTGCAACCTTCATATACTTCAAGACTTCCTTCTCGGGGTACTGACCCAGTTCGGAGTCCACCAACTCCAACAAATTGCCTCCTTCATACAGCTCCCATGCCTGGGGTATGGAACGCTTTGTTAGCTTTTAAAACCAGCAAGTAAGAAGCTTCAAAACCAGTGATCAATGATTTCAGGTTCCCGCCAGTTGGTGCCCAAAAGAAAGCCACCAAACAATCTTGTACATAGATGCAAATGGGGAAAAATTATTCTGTATTCTTGGAGAAAATATTTTTTTTACTCCAGGAGCGTATACACCAAACAGTCTACTTTTGTTAAACTTCCATGGGGTCCCTTTGAAATTGGACTGGCCAGTAGATTGTGTTGTGTCATTGCACATGGAGTAAAATATTCATTTACTCCAGAAGCACCAAGAATTTCTAGCAAATGAGATACACAAATATTCCATATAGTATTTAAAGAATGGCTAAGGATTTTAGGAATGAAAAAGAGGGTGAGCCAAATACTTCACTAGAAAAGTGGAAAGAACTAGTCTACTTCTTAACTTCTTTAGCAAATACAGAGTACTAACAGATTTGGTTATGATGACATATAATTAGGATTAAGGCTTATATTTGCAATCAAATAGTGAGCAAACCCAGTGAAGGCCTGTTAACAAGTATGGAGGCAAGATTAAAGATATATACGGGCAAATATACTGCTTTGAAGAACAATTACCATTTATTTGTATGCGGAAGAAATTATTAGACTTAGAGTCAACAAGACTAGAATGCAACAGATTGATAATTGATAAGTTCTCACCCACCCGTTCCAAAAGTAATTTCTGTTGTCCTCCCCAGCTAATACTTGAACTGCTCCTTGCACTTATAACTTCAAGTATTAGGACGCCAAAGCTGTAGACATCAGCCTTTAATGTCAATGACCGCCTATTACATATTCAGGTGCCAGGTAACCACTGCTTGTAATAAAGACAAGGGGTACATGTAAGAATAACATGCTTTCAGTTAAGCCTAAGATCTAGTTCAAATTTTATAACTCTGCTCATTTCAAAGGCATTTATCAATTTTCTGACAATTAACAAAAGCGAGAACTATTAAGCATTCGTGGCAGGAAAAACAACCATATTTTAACTGCAAAGTAAAAGAGAGACATACGTTGTTCCTGCTATTTTGGTACTGATGTGGGTTATATTCTCTGGGAAAAGTTTAGCCAACCCGAAATCTCCTATCTTTGGTTTATAATCCTTGTCAAGCAGTATATTACTGGCTTTAATGTCCCTGTGTACTATATGTGGTACTAAGTTTTCATGAAGATAAGCTAGACCTTTGGCAGTTCCTATGCAAATAGTAGCTCTTGTTCTCCAATCCAAGTTAGCATCCCTCCTTTGACCTGCAAACATAAGTGGTATATTAAGAGTTTCACTAGATAATATGAATTTGATTTGATAGCATTTATTATCTCCACTTACAAACTTACCAAATAATGCTCGATCAAGGCTCCTATTCTCTAAATATTCATAGACCAAGAGCCGATTATCACCATGAACACAGCACCCAATTAACTCGACCAGATTAGGATGTTTTACATTTGATATAGTTTCAATCTCTGTCAAAAACTCACGGATTCCTTGTCTTGATTCGGCAGAGAGTGCTTTCACTGCAACTTGTAAACCATGTAGGGATCCCTATGAAATTGCATTCGGGTTGATAATTAGAGACATGCAGAGTCTTGATATGTCATATAAGCCAAACGTTTAAAACATTCAACGGGACAAAAGCAATGTTATTAGCTAATACTTTTTTTTTTTACTGTGAAAATTAGAGTCTGGCATGCGCAATGCAGGACTAATCCAAAGAAGAAGAGAATAGTCACAACAGAAAGTAGTAATACCTTGTAAACAGTCCCAAAACCTCCTCTTCCAATCTTATTAACTTGACTGAAGTTGTCTGTTGCTTCTCTTAACTCGGTGTATGAGAAATTTGTTGTTGTTCCAACAGAGTGACCTAGGCAGATAAAGGTAAGTGAAGATTTAAGATACAGCAAATTAGGGTTAAAAAGTATTCCAACAAATGCAAGAACAAATCCTGCAACTGCTGAAATATAATTATTCTTCAATGCATCTAGTTCCTATAAGGCATCCATCTGCATTACAATCAACCTTTTACAAGTTCAGGATAAATAGGAAATACAGTCAATTTGAACCCCATGGGATTAGCCAGGAACCCTAGTGTAGTCAATTAC
Organism: Ipomoea purpurea; assembly: GCA_009835305.1. NCBI lineage: Eukaryota > Viridiplantae > Streptophyta > Magnoliopsida > Solanales > Convolvulaceae > Ipomoea > Ipomoea purpurea. Next base: position 10,948 of record VALG01015235.1, on the reverse strand, counting down.
CAGGCAACTGAACAATAATTGTCGAACTTTTGAAGGATCTTAAGCACTCACCCCCAGTATCACGAGCTCCATGATGAGAACAATTATTACTACTCCTTCTACGGCGCACACTTGATCCACCAAAACAGCAACTCATGTCAATACGCTTTATATCGCAGAAATTCAGCAATCGCAATTATTGATCACGGAGTACATTCTCAGCTCCTCCGCTTCCCTGCCTCCCATGCAGCACACAACAGAAACCATTCAAACATCAAAATCAATCGCTAGAAAAGAAAGGTCGCGAAAACTTGAAACCTCACGCCATCTTAGCTTCAAATGGCACTTAATATCTCACCATACAGTCATACAACACATAATTTAACTCAAAATTCACCTGGATTCATTAAAACGCACTCGAGTTTCAGCTATATATATCCAAATCCAAACAGCTAACTCAGCTAAGGCGTATTCCAAAGTCCAAACAGATAATAACAAAAACAAATACACTACGAAAGCCAACCGTACCGAGCTCCTCGATTGATCAGGAAGAGATTTCGAAATTACACGAAAGTGACATAATCAGGTCGATAGCGTTTCATCACATACCTGATCGGAGTTGAGAAATGCAGAAGCTAAAACCTCAGCATTTCGAGGCGGTGGTGAGGAGACGCGATTGAGCTGAATTGTCCAAGGAAGTGAAGTATGGTATAGACTCGCACGAAGAAAACGGAGGAAAAACGGCTGGTGTGAAAACTCTTGGGGTTCGATCGGTGCCGAGTCAACTGATGGCCTCAGGAGTCATTAGCTGGACGGATGAGCGTGTTAGCAGTTAGCGTTTACGTTTACGTTTCCACAGTTAAAAATGGAAATGTGTTGGTTCGATGAACGAGCGGTCTGCTTCTCTCACCTTCTTTTCTAAAACTCCATTCCGACTGTTAGGTGGGGTTTAGGTCTTGTCGTGTAATT
>VALG01015235.1:0-5000 GCA_009835305.1 Ipomoea purpurea | reverse complement strand
TATAAATATGTAATAGTGTGAATTTAGGTTCAGGTCAATGCATATTTAATAAATTTTACATTTTCAAAAATAAAATAAAATCTTGCAATACATAATAAATTTGAGTCAATTAGATAAAAAAAAAAAAAAAATATGTCGAAATTCTCATGTTATAAGAGCATCTCAATTGATGATTTTATAGAATGGATCCATCATAATTCATAAACTGAGTATGGATACAAGAAATGGGAGTAGAAAAATAATATTAATATTGCTCAGAGCACCAGTCTTTAAAAAGAATATATAAGAGTTAATTCTATTTTGGTCTAAATTTATAGATGGCAGTACACTTTAGTCCTTTTCTATACATAACATCCATTTTGGTCCTAATATTATTGTGACATAACCAATTTTGGTCCTCTACAAAAAATCATTGAAACTTCGTTAAAACAAGGGCATTTCGCTTTTAATTATGAATTTTTTCAAAAGAATAAACATAAAAATATAACGGGTCAACACACTTTGTATTAAAAAAGATCAAAATGTCTTTCAATTTAGTGAAATTTCAACGATTTTGTTGATAGAGGACAAAATTGTCATGTCATAATAATGTTAGACCAAAAGGATGTTATGATAAAAAGGACTAAAAAGTGGATTGTCACATATAAATCTAGGACAAAAATGAAATTAACTCATATACGTGAGTAATATATAATAACCGAGATAAAGGCTCAATAGAAAATACATGTAAATAGTAGAGTTTAATTAATAAGTTAGAGAATAATAAGCGGCATGAAGTGATTCTTCCATTTGGAGGTCATGAATTCGAGCCTCAGTGGAGACGGTATTGACTCGTTGTGACTTCAATAAGTTGGAAAAGTATATATGAACAGATACTACATTTAACAGGGTCAACAGTACTAAAAAAAAATAGTATTGTACTAATGGAGAATTAAACCCAGGTATTTAGGTTGGAAGTTAGACACCAGGCTATAAGTGTGTCATTAATGATACCCAAAAGGGAGCCAGGATGACCATTTTATAGTTGAAACCCCTCTTTACTACCAGGTCTAGGTGTATGATGCCACTAGTACAAAATTGAGAAACAGAAGTCCACTTTACATGCACCCTTCACAATAATGGTATGCGGCACCCCTCTGAAGAAGGTGCCGTGGAATAACCGATACCCTTATATTAAATTAAAAGTAAATTAAATATAATAATAAACAAATAAAATAATCCCCTCGCAAACGCGATATTGAAAATCCCCCAAATCCCCCAACACTTAGCACAACGACCCCAAAACCTCCGGTCCGATCTGTCACCCCCACGGCTTCCGGCTCCTCCGTCCGTCGCCGACCGTCGACTCCACCGTCCGCCACGCCCTCCGTCAGCTAGCCACGCCATCCGTCAGCTACAGCAACGACCCTCACTGCCAACCGCATCGTCCCTCCTCGCCGCCAACAACAGCAACGCTGTCCCTCAGCCAACGCCGTCCGCCGGAGCTGCCTGTAAGCTTTTCGAATTTTTTTTATGTATTTCAATTTTTTGGTTATTTATTTCTTCTCCTAAACTCTAAAATCAAACAAGGGTTTCCAATCTCTGGCCTACCTCCAGATCCGGTGCTGTGGTGAAGAGAGACGACGGGGGATGATTGGGTTCCGCGGTGTTGCTTTTCCTTTGTGCGCCTTCAGATTCATATGTGATTTATATTGTTCACGCAGCAGGTGCCTCGGAAAGTCTGTATTAAAAAAGCTTATTTAGCTTTTCGCGACACCTTATACAGGTGCCTCGGAAAGCTAACACTTCAGAGGCTCTGGAATCGAGCACCTGTACATGTGACTTGAAAAGTTTTTATAGGAGACTCAGATAGCTTATTTTGTACTAGTGTGAGTATATGTTCTTCACTTCTCTACTCATGTGTCTTGTGCCTTGTGCCTTGTGCCCAAGTTTTATCACTTCATCTCTCCTTCTCTACCCCCTCCCATTTTGGTGGCGGGCATGTCTACCCCCCGTTTGGGTCAACATGTCCACTTCACGGCCCTCACCTTCTAACCCCAATATCTCATCTACCCTAGTTTTTAGCCTAAAAGAAATGAAATAATTGTGGTTTAATTAGTGGAGATCTTTGTAATGAATCATATGTAATTAGAGGATAATTGACTAAATATTAGCATAAAGAGTTTTCAAAAAAAATATTAGTATAAGGAAATTATGTATATTAGAATATATCATTACCTTGTATAGTTAGTATAAGTTTAGTAAGCTAGTTATTATAGGTGTTGTAAATTTGTATAAATAGGCCATTGTATATGAAGATGAGGAAGCAGAGAAATATATTGTTATTCTAATCTTTAGTATTCTTCTTAGAGCCCTCACATAACACTCCAAACGTGAAATTAGAGTTTGCCGGACTCGAATACGGATTGGAGCCAGAAGCCTGCTCGAAGGTTTCTTTCGTTGTGTATTAAATTTCAGTACGTAACATTGGTGCTTTCATTGATTCCTTGGTGAGAGTATCCCTTATCTTTTTATTTTTTGTTATTATTGTTATTTATTTGTTAGCAGCATTCTTATAATTTTTTTTATTTTTAAAGTGAAAAATTTGCCCAAAAGAAGAAAAAAAAAAAAAAAACGACAAAGAAAGAAGCAAGTAAAAAAAAAAAAAAAAAAAAAGGAAAAACAATGGAAAAATTACAGCAAAAAAAAAAAAAAAATGTTGCTTATTGATTCTTACACCAAGTACAATGATATTCAAATTGATAATTTTTTATTGTATGAAGACTTTCTACAAAAGATCGTACAAATATTTCATATTTTGAGTGTGAAAGTTACAACCTTCCTAGGCTTTAGGTATGGTTTTGATTCTATTTGGATGTTTCATGGATAAAAAAGCTTCATGGTCAAAACATTTTACAAGAGTTGTGTTTTAGACATTAAATATCCTGGTTAGATTATTATATTATTATTATTTATTATATTATTATTATTTGAATGGGTGGGTTTTCTTTATTGATTTTACATAACTTGTTGAGAGTTTAGTTGAAAGAGATGATGCATCACTATCATTCTTATGTTTTTATATTAATTTAAAAAATGTATGGATTATATTATAACTTGGCTCCTAAAGTTTAGATAATAATTTAAAAATGAATAGGACTGATTGACTAAATCATGATGGAGTGAGAAATGTTAATGTGTCTTCTTGGACTTGTAAGTGTCACATTGGCAGCATAGAAAATAGCAATTTGGCACAAAGGTCTTTCATGATACTTAGTGTCAATTGTCCTATGGGTAAAAAAATTATATAGCAGTATTCTTAGCATGGTGACAATATCTTTATTAATTACATCTAATATCTTTGATGTATTGAGAATTATCAAAAAATCATCTATAATTATACCAATATAATGTAATTGTCACTTGCAATGAAGAATGGGTGAAAATGCAATATATAGTGCCATAAACAAAAATCTCGTCGTAACATAAGGACATTCCTAAAAATATAAATATAAATAATTAAAATATCATTTTGTAGGCAAAAAATTGATTGAGAAATGAGAAATTAGAGACGAGAGAGAGAGAAATAACATATAGTTGCTAAATTTTATACAGTACAGATTTTGATTGAATAAAATAAATTCAGCGGAATTGGACGTCGTTTAGTGCATAAAACTAGAAGCGAACCTAGCAGAATGTGCTTTTACACGCTGCGGTGTGTGTCATATTTGCTATACGATTTTTCTATCTCTTTTTTTTTGTTGGCTGATAAAAACCCAAGGCGTATTTTGACTTACTAATGAAATTCTAAGTTGTTTCTCGTGAAAATTGATATAACTTTCTTAGTTTTGGACTAAGTATAAGTATGGCACAATTTAGGTTGGTTTACATATGATCTTTTGCTATATTATAATCACAAGACACGTTTTATTATAATACAGAGTGATAATTTAATTTTTTTATAAATCAAAGTTTGGATTGAAAAGTTGTTTAAACAATTTATTTGTGTGTGTTTTATCTTCGTTAGCAAAAAGGTGAAAGCATGACCATACCAGCAATAAACCCCTACACAAATATAAATAAATAAACTTCTATAGCAGGTTTCAATTTGAAAACGTTTGTGGCCATTTGTCTGCTAAAAATTTACAATAAGCAGGCAAAAGATTTTGATTGGTTACCATTGAGGACAACATTGATGAGATGATATTATTACTCACTATAAAAAATGTGTGTGAAGCAAATGAAATTTAAAATAGAGGCACTATTATTATCAAATGAATTATGTATAATTAAAATGATATTTTTATGTTCGTATAATGAAACTATGTGGCGTGAAAAATGAACTAAAAACCAGATCATTATTACAACATATATTGTCAAATGAAGTTGAAGTGTAAATAAAATAATTCTTCAGCACTTAATATAATTAATACTATATTTGTGGAAATGAAAAAAAAAAAAAAAAACAGAGCTAATGTAATAATTATATGTCAAATAAAATTGAAAAACGAAATTTAAAATGATACTTTGATATTTTATGATAAAGCATATGTGTGTTGAAAAATGAAATTAAAACATAGTAAATATTGTCAAATGATCCATTACTTACAGGTCCATATTTAAATATAGAATGGTCATGAAAATTTGATGTCACCAAAGGGTAAATTATACAATTTTATAATCTATTGTAGGCAGGAAAATTGAAGCGACAAATGGCCAATTAAATCATTATTGAGCCCAAATTTGGGGGTTGAATATAGTCGCAAATTATTGCCTTGGCCGAAACATGTCACCAGGAATGGTGAACACGGGATTAAAACGTTGTCGTTTTTACGGATTTTTTTATATATAAGTGATAGTTAACGACGCACCGTTTGTTCAGATTATGAATTTCTGTTATGAGATTATGAATGTACTGTACATTATAATATTCATAACAGAAAATTCATTAATCAATAAAGAAAAACATTTATTAAATTATGAATTTTCCTGTTATAGATATATTTGAAATCTACAATAAT
>VALG01015234.1:0-14320 GCA_009835305.1 Ipomoea purpurea | reverse complement strand
TTCCACAATGTCCTCAATGTGAATTACAGTTATGATTTGGTCACTAGTCTCGTAGAATGGGTGTCTCCACCTGAATCTTTTCATTCTTTGATTTACCCCATGCTTATTCCAACCAGGCATTATTTATGCTTAGCGAGAGCTGTATCACGTTAATTAACTCATCATCATCAATGGAGATCTATTATTATTTAATATCTCTCCTAGAAAAAAGTCATAATTACTGGTTATTATTAGTTCGGTTTTAATCAAATATAACAGTACAGATAACCAATTAGAGTAGCTTTAGATAATTAGGAATATCACTATTATCTACATTTTAGTTTATTTCCGCCCCTTGCTTGTAAATTAATTGTGGTTCCAACAAGAATGAAAATTCTTATATAATGATATAAGCTGAAGCTTAATACGCCGATTATTTAAAAGCCCTAAAAGCTTGGGGCACAGGGGATTTAACCGCATTTTATATGTTTTACGATATTTTTTTTTTTTATTATTTTTTTTTAAATTTATTTAATGACTTTGAAGGAATTAAATGTATGGGTTTTAAAAATTAAATAGTGTAAAAAAAAATATAACCCTGCTGATTTCAAATTCTCTATGGGAAAAAAGGGATTTACAAAGCCAATTAACAATATTTTCGCTTTTTCACCAAATGATTAAAAATGGGGAGAATCAATACCAAAAAATTTCCTTTAATAATCTGATCCTTAATTGAATCCAGAAAAACTAATGTTATTCTCACAATAATATCCTATTGTGTCTTTATGTAAACTTTTTGTAATTGAAGGATTCTTAGGAATTAACCAAGGAGCTTATAGGTTTCCAATCTCTGACATCTTAACCAATGGTTGAACACTCCTGCTATTTTATCTTTTGCATCACAGCTAATTTTCAACAGTTTTAGAACCGAGTTTTTAAAGCTATACCCGCCCATGATTTTGTATATATTTATATGTTATTTATGTATAAATATTTTAAAATATCCATGTGATAATATAATAAACAACAAATCTTTAAAAGTATATGCTAAGTATTTTGTGATATTTTTAATATAACAACCAATTTAGTATAATTAAAAAAAAAGTAACATTTCATAATTAATTTTAATGATTGATTTTGAATTTTATCAACAAAAAATATTAAATTTTATACAATGCATCGGCACGGGACAAATACTAGTTACATTAAATAAATTTTGACTAGTTAATTAACCTGTGTGCTCATACAAAGATTAATTAACGATTTGATGTTGGGTGTATATAAATCATATTAGAAAAATTTTGTGTAATGATTTTAATTAAAAAATAATGTTAAAAATATAATCAAACTCATAATATGTAGGTATGATGAGAATTATATGTTTTACTCACATGATTACATCTTTCGGAATTTATTAGTATTCATGTATATATTGTATGCATTTTATTTATTAAACTAACTTCTTTATTTTTGGTTGTGAAGTTAGTTTTCTTTTAAGGATACGGGTCAAATAGACCTTCCCAACTATATATCAAAGTTTAATTAGACCATCAAAACTAAAAAACATCTCATTACCCTTAAACTTGTTAAATTTGTTCAATTAACTTATTTAACAGGAAGGTAACCTGTCAGCTTTGCTTACATGGCATGCATCCTTTGTAGAATCTTATTTAACAATTTTTTTTTTTTAAAAAAAGAAATTATTTTTAAACTACTTTTAAAAACTAATTTAAAAAAAAAAAAAAAAAAAAAAACTTGCCATCTAACGAAGAAACCCGGACTTAGGAGTAATATATTATTATATGTCAAATAACTTAATTGCACAAATTTAACAAGTTTAAGGTCTAATTAGAGGTTTTTTAGTTAGAGGGTTTAATTATAATTTGGTATAGGGTTGGATGGTTTATTTGACTCTTATCCTTTCTTTTATAATTTCAATATTAATGCCCAACAAATAAACATCATCAGACAGCAGACACCTGGACGTACTCGTCCGATGTTCCTAGACGATTCTACTATATATATTCTCAAATTTTACTCTTTATCATAGTATCATGTAAGTCCTAATATAAATGTTTATATCAAGATTTGTATGTGAAAATAAAAATTATGTATGAAGACATGAAGTGTGAGTAAACATAATATTTTCCTTCTTAGACCGAAATTAATTTTGCGACGTGTCTTGAATGCAGGTAATGTGTGATTTAGCCCTGATAGCACTTAACCGGTATTTATGGGCCCAAGTTCCTCTTAATTAGTTAATTATTGGAAGAATTTTTTTTTTTTTGAACAATATTGGAAGAAATTAAATGTACTTTTTATGAATAAAATTCAGAACAATTATTGAAGATTTAAGTCTACTACTTTAAAAAAATAAAAAAGTGATTTATAACTCATGAGATGTAAATAAAATGATGTGTCTCTTTCGACTTAACTTGAAATCTAATCTAACACGATCAAGATTATTTTTGGTTTGTGAGGTACTTGTGATCTGACAAAAGAATAAATAAAATAAGTGTAACATTTTTTTTAATTTTTGATTTATGAGAAAGCTCACATTCACATTCGAATGTGTGCTTTGAGTAAATCCCGCATTGTGACCATACACTATAAAAAAAAAAAAAAAAAAAAAAAAAAAAAAAAAAAGCAAAGAAATCTGACTTTTCACTACCCTTCTTTTGTATTGTTAAAAAAAATATGCAATAGTAAAATTGTAAATAAATGAAAAAGAAATCGCGTCCCTTTTTAACTAAAAGGGGCACGATTTGTAAAAATAAAAATAAAAAAAATCATGATAATTCTAGCAACATATCCTCTATTCTCCTCTCTACACGTCAACAACGTTCGGCCACCACCGAAGCTATCGTCGCTGTCACTTTCAACCCAACACAGGCTGACGACGCCACCTCCACTGTCATGCTTTGCCACCACCAATGCCACTTCCACAGCCATGCTCAGCCACCGTCAACCCATCGCCACCAAGCTCCAACCACCAGACTCCATTTTTGCTGGTATTTTTTTTTTTTTTTTTTTTTTCTAAAAATTGTTAAACATATGTGTTTTATTATTATTTTGATAAATATGATATTTGTTGATTTTTGAAATTTTATTTCAAATTTGTATTAATTCGTGGTTATTTTTGTTAAATCGAGGTTTTGTTTGCTCTTTATCCTTCAGAAAGTTGAAAAAGTAGTTATGAACCGATATTACCTAATAGAGTCATTAGCATTCAAAAAAATATTATTGTAAATATGTATAATATCAATCGTAATTATTAAAATAAGTTTAGTTTGAAATCTTATATCTACCGCAATAAATAATGTAATGAAGAAGGATCCGGGGACCGGGAGACCACAGGATGAGGAATGAGCGGTCAATGAGTCTTCCGTCTATGTATTATTACTCTATTTAAACGCCACATTGTTTCCCCAAATGCATCACTACACCTCACTCCAATTCTCTCTCTCTCTCTCTCTCCTCTCTCTCCTCTCTCCCTGTAGCCTCTCAAAACCTCTTTGTCTTTGATTCCAAAAAAAAAAAAAAAAAAAAAGAAAAAAAAGACCATGTTGAGAACACTCAATCCTTTCCTCAAGAAAACAAACCTAAGCAAGTACGAGAAACCCAAAAACCCGAGGTTGTTCAACCGACATATGTATATAGAGGAATGAACTTAACGCCGCCAAGAAGCCGCCTCCGCCGCCGTCGCAGAACAAGATTAAGAAGAAGGTGAGATTCAATTTGGAGGAACAAAAGAGCGCTAGCGAGGAAGAAGCTGAGTGCGGCGTTAAGAAGCCGGAAGTGACCGGCGCCGGCGGAGTGAAAGTGAAAATATTGATGACTAAAGAAGAGGCGGCGAGGGCTGCGAGATGTGCCGAGGGAAGGGTTCTTGCTTTCAAGGATGTGGCTAATGAGCTTGTGGATATCCCCTCAAGCCGCGTCGCCGTCATTTCTTGTGGCGGTGCACTTCATTGACCACGCCAAGCTCGCTTCGGATCGGGGTTTTTGTATAATATTTTTTCCGGCCGTCGGAGAATATATATTATATATATTAGGTAGGCCGAGGAGGTTATATTAGCAGGATTACAGTAATTAAATATGTAAATTATTTAGTTGTAAAATACAGAGTGCGTAGTTTGTACTTTGTATACTATTTTTTTTTGTTTTTTTTTTTTTTGGGATTCAATTGATCAGTTTTGGCTTCTTTCTATACCCTCTGAGATCAGTGCCTTCCTACTAATTAAACTCTTTTTTTTTTTTTTAAATAATGGTAAGGAAATGAATTTGATAGGAAATTGGTAAGTATGTTTGATGTTAGTTATTGGAAATAATAATTAAATTCTAAACCTAAAATATTTCAAACATTTTTTGTTTTAATTTTTTTTTTAAATTCCCAATATTCTTTACGGCATGTAAATAAAAATGTTTTTAATGAGTTTCGAGTTTCTATTCTACAGTTTTATTGTCATTTTTCTTTTATTACACAGGCGACATCAGAATAGGGAGAATTTACTTTTAGAAAAATTAATTCCAATCAACTTTTGGTATGGAACCAAAAAATATTTATAAAAATATATAAATAATGACAAGAGGGTTTTCAAATATGTGGTTATAACTCAATGAAACTAAGAAAAGATCCAAGTCGTGTGTAACTCACATTTTTTTTAAAATTGATTCGCTAAAACCTTCCGAGGGTGTAAGAGTGTTGTAACGTCCCAGGGTAAAATGAATCAGAGGTTAAAATTTGAGCACTCAAACTAAAAGCTTGGGAACTGCATACAACAACAGGCAAGCAACTTCGTTCCTTTTTATGTAAGTGTTGGCAAATTTTTCGTAGAAAACGATTTTGAGAGAGGAAGAGAGAAACAAAAAACCATGGGATTTGATTTGCACCCTTTGCACGCGAGGCCGATAGAAGAACATAAATTCAACTCAGACTAAAAGGTTCTTGTAATAAATATAGTGTAAATCCACTTTCCAATTAAACCAATATGAGACAAGTGCTTTTAGTCTTTTACAAAGCTTAAGCCACCATCATTTCCAACTCAAATTGGTTTATTTTGAAAATCAATTTCCATTCACTCATTATCCGTTTGAACGTACAATATATCGTACTCATTACGAAGAACTGATGAAGTAATGACACTCTCAATCATCCTTCAATCATCTAAAACATCTCAATAATGCAGCAACTGTAGCAGCTCAGTCCAAGTCCAGCCTATTCCTGCTTCTGCTTTCTTTTATTAGTCAGCTTAATAAGTCAGGGGCTTATTGGTCTTTTACCTTGCCCTTGACGGTTATAACGGCTTGTCTATATAGCTTATGAGATAAGATGTAGTTAAGTAAGGCATATTCCTCCTTTATTCTCCTTCAGCTTGTAATCACATGAACACTCTTCACCCTTCTTCAATGGAACACATATTGTTTTCTTCTAGTCTCTGAGGTCTCTCAACATGGTATCAGAGCGTTACCGAGCTACGCCGCGGCCAGTCACGGCGGAGACTGAAACCGGTGATGAGAACGGTGGTGAGCAGGCTACGTCTTCGATCGCATTCCGATGAACTCTAGCCCTGTTCAGCCTCGTGGATGAGGTTCATGATCCTATGTACTTACATGTGACGGAGAATCCTAACCTTGTGCTCGTCTCTCCTCCTTTGTCAGAAGTTAATTACGCAACGTGGAGTAGGTCGATGAGAATTGCTCTCGAGGTTAAAAACAAATACGGATTTTTGATGGAAGCATAGCAAGTCCGGCAGAGTCCGATCCGAGATTTCCGATTTGGAGGAGATGTAACAATATCGTATGCTCCTGGATCTTCAAGTCCCTTAGCCCTACGATTGCAGAAGACTGTATTTCGAAGTTGCGGCTGAAATTTGGAGTGTTCTTAAGAAAAGATACTCTCAGGTCGATGCTCACAGAATTGCAGAACTACAAAATGAAATCTACAGAAGCACTCAAGGTAACCTTTCAATCAATGTGATATTTCACTAAATCCAATGCTCTATGGGTCCAGATGAACGCATGAGACCGATCCCTAAATGTGAGTGTGTGCCAAGGTGCTCATGCGCACTCATTAGTAAAATCCAGAAGGAAAAACAAGAGGATCAGATTATCCGTTTCCTGGAAGGGTTGAATGAGAGTATGAGAACATTAAGTCCGGAGTTTTGGTTATGGATCCTGTCCCTACTATGGAGAAGGTCCTTAACATGGCCCTCAAGATGGAAAGGAAGCTTAGAAAACTCTGGCATCATGAAGAATCCTGATATGATCCAATCAAATTCTGTGCAGAACATAACAACACAGAATTCAGATGACCAGTCCACTGTGGCTGTTGTGCAACTTCCTTTAACAAAAAGAAGTTTAGCAACAATTCTGGGAAGAATGTTCCTAAGTGTGTGTGTTCGTGGAAAACTAGGACACACGATTGAGAAATGTTACAAGAAGCATGGTTTCCCCCCAGGGTGGATTCCAGGTTATAAATCTAAAGATAAACAAGCCCAAGAGACTCAGCCTGCCTCTGTGAACCAAGTTGGAGATGTAGGTCTTACTGCAAAGCAGTTTCAAAGGCTTGTGAGTTTGTTGCAGAACCAAGGCCAAGGGGGTCATTCATCTAACAATGCTGTGACATTTCTAACACTGGAATCAATTCAGATTCCAGGAAGATTGCAAGAAACATAGTGAAGGCAAGTTCATCTTTAATCCTCATATCAATACTGTTTTAAATTCTCTTTGATGCTTGGATTTTAGATTCTGGTGCAACTGATCACATCACTAGTTCCTTGGCCTATTTTGAATCTTATCATGTTGTTCATGGAATATCAGTAAGGCTGCCTAATGGGGAGACAATTGATGTTACTCATATTGGGAATATTAAACTTCACATGGATATGATCTTGAAAAATGTGTTGTTTATTCCATCTTTTCCTTCAATATTTTTCTGCTAGCAAGCTGGTAAGAGAATCAGGTTATGAAATTATTATTGGGGCTGATTGCTGTGATGTTCAGGGCCATCTTGGGAGGGTGGATGGTTTTGCTAAAGAGAAAGGAGATTAATCCGCTCTCCAACCCTCCTATCAGGAAGAAGGTTTCATTTCTGTTCAGTCTGCTAATAGCTCCAATGTAATGGCTTGTAGTAGTTTTTTCTGCTGAAATAATGGCACAATAGATTTGGGTCATTACACAATGAATAAGATGCAAATGTTGAAAGGGGTGAACATCTCACCATGTACTGCCTCTGGATCTGTTTGTGACACATGTCATTTTGCCAAACATAAGAAAGCTCATTTTTTCTCTTAGCAATAATAAATCTGAGAAATGTTTTGATCTAATCCATATGGATATTTTTGGGGACCATTTCTGTGCTTCTCTCAATGGAGAACATTATTTCTGACATTGTTTGATGATTGTAGCAGAACACTTGGGTACACTTGATGAAGCATAAGTCAGAGGTCGGTCCACATTTCATAACTTCTATAATTATGCTCTCACTCACTTTGAGGCCAAAATCAGACTGTCATAACTGATAATGGGAGTGATCCTGATGCAAACTTTCTATAATGAAAGGGGATAATCCATCAAAGATCATGTGTCCATACCCCTCAGCAGAATGGGGTAGTGGAGAGGAAGCATCAACATATTTTGAACATAGTTAGGGCTTTGAAGTTTCAATCTGTCTTGTTGACATTTTGGGTCATTGTGTTTTGCATGCATCTTATCTCATAAACAGGTGCCCACTGAAGTTCTGGATGGCCAGTCTCCTTTCCAGATGTTATACAGAAAAGATGTTGATTACAATCACTTGAGATCTTTTGGTTGCTTATGCTTTGCAGCTACTATCTCACAAGGAAGGAACAAGATGCAAACAAGAGCCAAGAAGTGTATTTTCCTGGGATTCCCTGCTAATATAAAGGGATATATGGTGTATGATGTGACTGACAGAGTTGTCTTTATCTCCAGAAATGTGACTTTTCATGAGCATTTTTTCCTTTCAAGGAAGGATACTCAGGGACTGATTCTGCCAATGCAGCACCAGAAAGCCTTGGACCTTCTCTCCCTTTGGTCCCAACATGTATTGAAACAGACTTTGGTGCATTGGACCAGGCTGGAACACATGATGAGATGGAATGGTCAGGGATACTTTGTTGAATGACCAGTCTGCAGAAGCCCAACTAGAGCATCAGCACACACCAGATATTCATGTGGAACTTTCACAGATCAGAGATTATTCCACTGGTCCTAGTCATGCTTATGACACACAATCCTGCTCTGAGAATGACTTCAGAAACCCTAACAATCAGCTGCCCAACAGCAACCTAGGAGATCATTGAGAACAAGAAATGTTCCCTCAAAGTTACAAACTATGGTTTGCCAGACTGCCACATCCAACATCACCACTGTTAGAACCTCTCCCCATCCTCTGGAGAAGTTCATTTCTTACCAGAACTTAGCCCCTGGTCATAGAATCTGTGCAGCTGCTATTTCTTCCTGTGAAGAGCCACAGTCTTATCAAGAAGCAGTTTTACATTTGGAATGGAGACAGGCCATGGAAGCTGAGATAAGTGCTTTGAACCAGAACAAAACTTGGATCTTAACAGAATTGCCAATTGGAAAAACACCCATTGGTTGTAGATGGGTGATAAAGTGAAGCATAGAGCAGATGGTACCATAGAGAGGTACAAGGCCAGGCTAGTTGCAAAGGGTTATACCCAACAATTAGTGTTGATTACATTGAGACTTTTTTCACCAGTGGCTAGGAACCACAATCAAAACCTTCTTGGTTGTGGCTGCTAATAAAATTGAACATATCAAACTTGAATCAACAAGCTTTTTTACATGTGACTTAAGGAGGAATCTACATGTTATTAACCCCTGTTTTCAGAAGAACCAAATCAGTTTGCAAGCTTATAACCTTTATGCCCCTAAAACAGGCAGTAGAATGGGAATGCCAGTAACTAAATCCTTACAAGATGGTTCCAAAATCTTCTGCAGATCCCTCCTTGTTTACTAGACAACATGAACATCTTTCATTGCCTTGTTGGTGTATGTTGATATATCCTTTGGCAGGAAATGATTATGTTCAAATAATGAATTGAAGCCAGTTACTGGATGAAGACTTTAAGATCAAAGACTTGGGCAACTTGAACTATTTCTTAGGCATTGAGGCCTTTAGAACTGATGCTGGAATTAACATTTGCCAAAGAAAATATGCTTTGGAGATCTTAAAAGAACATGGCTTTCTAGAGGCCAAGCCAGCTAAGACTCCTGCTGTCACAGGACAGAAATTGAACAATTCTGATGGGATTCCCATCACACAACCTGAAATTTTCAGAAGGTTGGTTGGGAAACTCTTGTACCTAACCAATACTAGACCTGACATCTCCTATGCAGTCCAGCAGCTCAGTCAGTTTGTGGAAAAACAAGAGACACTCATATAGTAGCAGCTTATAGGGTGTTAAGGTACCTAAAAGGGGCACCTGGAAAAGTTTGTTCTACCCTTCTAATTCTCTTATGAAGTTGCAGGGATTTTCAGACTCAGACTGGGCAACTTGTGTGGGATAGTAGGAAATCTATGACAGGATATTGTATATACCTTGGCAACTCTTTGATTTCATGGAAAACCAAGAAGCAAGCTACAATCTCTAGATCATCTTCTGAGGCAGAGTACAGGGCCCTAGCCTCCACAACTTGTGAGGTACAGTGGTTGTTATTCTGCTAGCAGACTTGAAGGCAACATTCTCTACTCCAGTGACTTTGTATTGTGATAATAACTCTGCCATTGCTATTGGGGAGAATTTTGTCTTCCATGAACGCACTAAACACATTGAGATTGATTGTCATTGTGGTTAGACAAAAGATCAATGAAGGGATTGTCAAACTTCTTGCTGTCTCTTCCCAGAATCAGACTGCAGATGGCTTCACAAAGCATTGCCTAAGCCTTTGTTTGACAAGTTCCATGATAAGCTGGGCCTTCAGGATCTTCATGCTCCAGCTTACGGGGGGGGGGGGGGGGGGTGATGAAGTAATGACACATCTCAATCATCTTCAATCATCTAAAACATCTCAATAATGCAGCAGCTTGTAGCAACTCAGTCCAGTCCAGCTTATTCCTGCTTCTGCTTTCTTTTATTAGTCAGCTTAATAAGTCAGGGGCTTATTGGTCTTTTACCTTGCCCTTGACGGTTATAACGGCTTGTCTATATAGCCTATGAGATGTAAGATGTTAGTTAAGTAAGCATATTCTCTCTTTTTCTCCTTCAGCTTGTAATCACAAACACTCTTCACCTTCTTCAATGGAACACATACTGTTTTTCTTCTAGTCTCTGAGGTCTCTCCAACAGAACCTGATCCCACTTTGACCTAATCAAATTAAAAGTAAACCCGCATATATTTATACCATAAAATAACCACTTTTATGTCATTTTATTATGCTAAAAAGTTCCAAAAAGTTATTTGCATGTTTCTTGGTTCCATCATGGAACTTATAAAAGAAATTGGGTTCCTTCAAAGTAGAAAAGCAGCTTTCATATCTAGGTTCCATATGAAACCCATAATTCGAAATAAATAAATAAAGGGTGAATCAATAATTTGTCCCTCAGTTATTTGTGACTTGTCAATGTTGTCCCTCAATCGCGCTATTTATCGATTTGGTCCCGAAAATAATTGTTTTTCGTCAATTTAGTCCCTACGGCCGTATTCTGTCAAGACTCAGGCCGAGAGCTCCAATTTTGCCCTGGCATTTTGGTCTTTTCACGACTTCTTCTTCATTAACTCGGACCAAACTTCGCGGAGAAGCTCAAGCTCGCCGGAGACGCTCCTCCAAAAGCCGGGCCCCGACGATGCTGGCGACGGGACAACAAGGCTGGCAGAAAGGTGTGGAGTTGAACCTTAGCAACACTGGCGATGAAGAGATCGATGTCGTGCGGTGGAGGAAAATCGCCTACGTTCAGTGACTCTCTTCACACTTTTTCAGTTCGGAAGAACTCCATGACTGGGTTGTCGAAGATGTCGTTGGTCTGCACCTTCACAAATGTCTTGATGCTGGTTACCTTTCCAAGTCTCAAATTTGAATTCGTTGATGAAATCCGGCCAACAAATAACCATAATTGAACAAATAGATAAGAAGTTTAGCTAATTACAGATTAGTGAACTGGACCCTTGATAGATAAGAAGTTTAGCTAATTACATATTAGTGAACTGGAGATCTCATTTTGCATATTTCTTATCGTAATGGACGAGGATACGTTCAGTTCCTCGAGGTTCTTGTTCTCTTCTTTGGCCTTCACGATTTCATCTTGCAGTGTTTGATTATTAGTTTCTAGCCCCCGAAAGAGTTGGACCGGTTCTGCAGTTCTGCAGTGAGAGATCTTAGTTCTTCTTGAACCTAGGCGTGCAATGTTGCAAAGTTTGGAAGGCGGTTTCGGCTTCCACGAAGCGAACCGGTCTTCCTGTATGCGGCGTCCATAGTCTCCCGAGCTCCTTCTGCTTCTCTGTAAGCTCGTGAGTTTGGTTGCCCATCTTCTGCGATAAAGCTCGACCTTGGATTGAAGAGAAAGATTCGATCGTTCTAACAGAAGACACTGCTTCTCTGCATCTTTCAACTTGGCAACTCCGTTGTTAATCTCCAAGTTGAGTCGTTGCGTTTCGTCTTCAACAAAAGATAGCTTAGCCTCGAGAGTGGCGATGGTCTCCAAACATTTCTGTACTGGAGAGCTGCCGCTTCCTTCTCCAGAATCAATTCGGAAACGACTTGTTTCAAAGACTCGACCTCCGTTTTCGCTTTTTCAACTCTTCGTTTATTTCCGGGCCATCTTCCTCTGCACATTGTATTATCTCGAGCTTAGCTATCGTCTCCGAGCCGCATGTTACTGATCAATAGCCTTTGTCTTTCTCTGGTTAAGCTTTCTTTGCAAGTCGTCTTTCAGGGATTGCTTCGAGTCCGGCGAGCTTGAGCTTCTCGGCGACGCTTGGTCAGGTTATGAAGAAGAAGGCGTGAAAAGACCAAATGCCAGTGTAAATCGGAGCTCGCCTTGATCTTGCGGAATACCGGCCATAGGGCTCAATTGACGAAAAAACAATTATTTTGGGAACCAATCGATGAATACGCAATTGAGGAATCATTTGCAATTGCCAAATCACTGAGGACAAATCGTGATTTCACCTCATAAATTAATGTCCACTTATATCGAAAAAACAACTGCATGCTTCTTGCTTCCTAATAATTCTTCTAATCTTTTCCACCCTTTCTTCTTACTCGCATTAGCATATCAGGATATTCTTATATGAGGGAGAAATTTAAAGAATTACAAATCAAAATAAAATTTCTGAAAAATATGAACAAATTAATTAAATAAATAATTAAATAAATGATATGGCTACAAAATTAATTGATAATCACGTTGGGCAACATTCCTAATTTATCTTATCACTGGAGTTCGATTGGACAAAGGTGCTTGGCAACATATATAATTATCCGTTTCAAACTGTAATTTTAAGTACCAATACCATGGCACAACAATAAGCTACTTTAGTTTTAGTATTTCATTATATTGTTCAGATTAATACCCGACTTTATCCTTCACTTTAATTACTTTCACCACTTTGTTCTCGTCTCACAAACTTGCGTCACTTGCATCCTCACCTATGTAATTAACCAAAATGGTTCCGTCAATCAAGACTATTTTGGTTTGGCAAGTACTTTTTAAGTAAAATCCATAATAGTTGAGATGAAATTTACCAGTTTGAAAGTCAAAGATTGAAGTGGTGAAATTCTAACTAGTCGAGGGACCAATTATATACTTCAATCTATTATTTTCTATTAATATCCACAACAACACAACACCACACACACACACACCCACACACACATACCACAACACACACACACACACACCACAACAACACCAACACACACACACACACAACACACACACACAGCCCCCACCCTTTGGATCTGCCCCTGCCTTCTGAAGCCTCCTCCTCATAGAAATTTTATGTATGAAAAATTTTAAAAAGGTCACCCAAAATCATTTTAATTTTCCATTATACTCTCGTATATATTATTGAAATGTTTGTCGAAAGATCTCACAAAATACTTCTTTTTCTATTGTTACCGACCTAAAAATATCTTTTAAATTAAAAATTAGCAACCCCTTTTCTAATATTACTTTCGGAATATTATCTTGCATAAAAAAGGGTTAAATATACCTCACTCTAAACTTTTAACAAGTTGCAGTTAAACACATCAATAATCATTTTAGAGTATCGAAGCTTAAAATTGATTAGTGAATAGTGATAGCATGTCGTTAGGGTTCTGACGATGCTACGGCTACTTTCAGGGTTAGTCGCTAGTCGCTGATTTTTTTTCCCGGTCCACAGAAGTCATCAGGATATTGCTGAAACCCTAACAATCTGTTATCACCAGTCACTAATCAATTTTTGAGCTTCGATGCATTAAAATGGCATGTTGATGTGTTTAATTGCAACTTTTAAAAATTTGGAGCCTAATAAGTAATAATAATTTTCCGTATAAAATTTGAGAGTATATATTGACTATTTTTCCCTTTCACCATTGATAGTTTATGATTTCCCATATAAAGTTTGAGGGTGCATTTTGACTATTTTTCCTTTCAACATTGATAATTTATGATGCCATGTATTGGTGATGTGTTGTTATTGTACGTATTTTATAGTGACAAAGGCTTTTTAACAAGATGTTGGTACCAGGAAGCAACATACTCTATAAAAATTTTATTTTGTGAATTGGACAAAAATTTGTGGGTACAAAATCATTTACCAAATTTCTAATATCAATTTCTTCCAAATTTGTGGGAAGTAAAGACGGGTGGGGAGGTAATTGTTATATGTGACTCAATCCATCAATAAGTTCACAATTTGCATTTCAAATACAGTAGTATTGCACCCGTGCGATGCACGGAATGTATTCGTTATAATATATGAATTATAATTTGTTTATATTCGATAGTGTAAATTTTAACATTGAATTAAGGTTTGTATGAATGTTTCAGAATTGAATTAATTGGTCACATTATCTTTATGTGTAGTAATTTAGCTATAAAAATTATTGTAATGGAAATATACGTAATTTGTAGATATTAACAGTTTTGTTATATTTGCAAGAAGAATAATAATATAACTGTTTTGAATTAGACATTGTTGAAAAATCTCTTTTAGACGACATTAGGTAGTAGTAACAAAAGTTTGTCTATCCTCGTCTAGAGCTAAACCTTAAGGCCATCAGGATGAGTGAATACTATAAATTATTTAGATATTTATTAATTAATCATTCTATATTACATTTTTTGATAACATATACACCAATAAAAAA
>VALG01015233.1:0-21314 GCA_009835305.1 Ipomoea purpurea | reverse complement strand
GATTAAGCCATAAAAGTGCGCCAAGATTGTTCACCCACAGACTGTGGACGGCACCGGTATGAAGCCCTACTCACGAGTTAGTGAGGACTATCCAAGTCACTTCCGCAGACCATCAGCTAGGCTTGTACTTGCTCAAGTGAGGATCGTGGACTGTCAGTTGTTTCCGGAAAGGCCAGGAGACAAGATTTTTCCCAAATGACGCCATAACCGCTTGGTTTGCTCTTTCATCAACAATCAATCCAGCCAGTCTGAGTCATGTATGCGTGAATAGGAGACGTAGACGGTTGACAGACGCAAGCCATAGTCAAGGGCCTTTGACTAACGTATGACCCGTTGACTAAACCCAGTGATCGTTTGATGCATCATGAACTGACACAAGCCGGTTGACAGCAAAAGAGAGTCCGGCCTAAAGTGATGGTGAGGTACTGTTAATTGCGCCGACATGCGTCGATACTGAGTGGATATTCGTAAAGAACCGGTATTGACAGTTGGAGGACTTGGAGACGGCTGCTTTGGCGTGGCAAGTGGTTTACAGTCAACACATCCTCTGCCGAATTGAGAATTCCCCATGTATCCTTCTTTTAGAGAAAAAAATCCTTCATCGCGGATTAAAAGTTTTCTATTGCCGAGGAATAAACCCTGGATACAGATCCCGAATTTTTAAATTTGCTGTTGAAAAGCCGTTGTAAACATGTGATTATGAGTCCGCATCATTTCCCATCATTGATTATGTTCATCAACCATACCACATGCAAAAACACAACGGAACCCTGAAGTATTAGTGAAACAGGATACAATGTTATTGGACGATAGAAAATCCCTGCAGCAGTTAAAATGATTCATTGTAGCTCTCTTGAACCAACCCCGGGGGCTTGTTTGAGACCGTATAAGTTGAGCGCTGAAGAGACAAACATAATCAGATGTGTGGGGTTCCTCTTTTACCCCGAGGCTGCTTCATGTAAACAAGTCTGGCTAAATGGCCATTGAGAAACGCATTGTGCCGTCCAGCTGGCGCAGGATCCCAGCCCCTGGATCACTGCTAGAAAATAATTAGCCGGACCGTGGTAAGGCTGACCACAGGGGCTGGAAGGTGTCAAAGAAATCTTCACACCGCCGCGACCGCCGCGCCACTGTCCGCGCGATTACCTCGCCCTGCCGGATTGCCGCGACGGGCCACCTGACGCCCTCCGAACTGGTTGCCCCGTCTGTTCCACATGAGTGCTGCCAGAGAGTACGGACGCAAAACCAAAGACCAGCCGAAATCATCGGAGTAATTAAACTCCTGGGCCTGCAAAAAATCGTAAGTTGAGGGAGGAGGACACCGGGTTGCCGGAGACGGTTAGGAAGAACCATGCTCGGAATTCCGCGATGAACCTCGAACACCCAGAGGTTTTCTTGCTCGTCGAGAGAAAGTGGCGGCCGGAGGGAGAGAGCCTCCACGATCAAAGCTGCGCCTGGCCGATGTAGTCCGCCAGAGAAAGGTCACCTTGCCAAATGACTGGAGCTGTCCAAGCAGGTTGATGCAAGCGCGCCCTTGTGCTGGACCAAGTGCGGCGTTATCAGAATCCCACACCTCCTTCGACGTATTCCTGCCAACTGCTAGATAGAAACGCTCGTCAGCCATGGAGGATACGAGAAGGGATGGATCGAGGCATCATGTTCACCCATCGTACTCCGGATTCGGAGCAGGAACCGGCCGTTGCATCGCCGGAAACTGGCGGGACGACGCGCCGTTGATGGTGGCCGGCGGGCACGGCGTTCTCACCGTGACAACCCCGAGGAGGTCTTGACCAACGTAAAAATGGCCCAACTGCGTACGGCCAAAAAAGGAAATTACGACATAAGCTGATCGACACAAATGGTGTCCGACGGAGGGGTTTGGAAGGTGGTGGCGAGGATGGGGTGTGGTGTTACGGTTCTTCCGATGAGTTGTAGACATTTTAGGGGGTGGGAGGAAAAAGAGGAGGATTAACGTAAGGCTAACTGATACCAGCATTGAGAAAGAGGAAATTCAAACTGTCTAGTTTCATTGACAGATTACAATTACTAAAGAATAAGATGAATAACTTCTCCTACATACTAGGCTATCTAAGTCAAAACAACTTGCACCACAACTTATCCTATTACAATATTAAGAAATAATATATCAAATAATAACATTATCCACAGGAATGCCTTGAAACTCCACCATTAAAGCCTCGGTTTCAAGTGGCTTGATTTCAGAATAAGCGCTTGGTATATCGCTTGTTCTCTGAAGGCCTACGGTTCAAATGGTTGAATCTTCAATGTAGTTTGGATCAATACATAGCATGTCATTATGGAGAGGGGCTTTTTACTTTCAGGATCCATTGTTTTTTTGTGATCTCTGAATAAACTTGATATTTCTTATGAAATTGTCCTTATGGATCCGGTTACTAAATGAATGTTCCGATTTTATAGCTGTAAGGATAGAGGTTTTGGTAAGCTAAACTCTTGTGATATTATCTAATTAACAAAATTAAATATCAATAATTACATTAATATTTTAATATAACTTAATTGATAATAATCATTATCAAATTATATTATCCAATATTTAATTGTTACAAAATGCCCCTCGAGAACTTGCTTGTACACCACTTGAGATAAATATAACCACTCGAAAGTATGTAGTGCAAGAAAGTCTCGACACTTACAACTTAAAGATATAATGGCCGTTTCAAAACTCGTGCAAGAGCCTTGAAGATACTTGAGGCCGTTTAAAACTCGTTGCCAAGAGTCTGAATATAAGCGGTTTAACTCGTGCCAAGAGTATCAATTTATAGCTTCCTCGTTTCACATTTTACAGGGTTTGCCCAATCGGTTGAAAGTCCTATGAAGAGATGAGAGCAGAGCTTTCCCACTTGGAAGGCCAATTTGCTGACAAAGAAATTGAATATAATATATTATATTCAAATCTGTTTACATATCAAGTATCAAATGTGAGTGTGGTACAAGTTCTCTGCATGGTCCTCTTGACTTCAAAATTTGATGCCTGAAACAGCTCCACATTAAAAGGCCTCCGGGTTCAAGGCTTGACTCAAAAGAAGGGCTTGTAATTATTATAGCTTGTTTCTTCTTGAAGGGCCTCCGGGTTCAAATTGCTTGATCTTCAATGAGGTTTGGATCAACCAGGCATAGGCATGTCGCATTATGAGGAGACTTCTAAACTTTTTTTCAGTATCACATTTTTACGTGATCCTTGAGATAATGATTTTTTCTAGATGTCTTACAATCACTTTCCTAGGATTTTTTGTATTACATGAAATAAATGCCCTTATTTATAGGTGTAAGGGATAGAGATTTTTGATTAAAGCTCAAACCTCTTTGATATATCAATTAAAAATTAGATAATATGTCAATATTATCCTACAGAAATTCAATATATTAATACTTGATAAATTAATTCAATTTAATCAAATTAAGTGTCTACAACGAGTATTTATAATTATAGAGATGAATAATTTTTTTTATGATGAATATTGCATTTGTATTATGATAATTTCTATCCCATGTTATGGGGGAGGTGTTTATATGCTTATTTTTGTGCTTTATCCTCTTCATATGAATAAGAGTTTTTCTAGATGTTTACTCATCTTTGAGTGTGCATTTTACATTAGGATTAATAAGCCCTATCCTACTGCATTGAATAATGAGTTCCGATCCGTTATTACATTAATGAATACTAAGTTCCTTGATAATAACCTCCTAAGTTTTCTCTCTGTGTATCCTTCCTTTGCTTCCTAGAATCCATTTACTTTCTTGGACTGGTCCATGTAGCCCAGACCTAGTATACCATCCATCATCCAGCACCACTTCTTTAAATTTCGCGAAACGATGTCTCAGAAGTTTCAAAAAATTTCTTAGACCCGTTCCCAGCTTCTAAAGAAGTCAAGTCTTCTTCTGACCAGTGACTTCTAGTCGTTACCACAAGTGCGTCTTTTGATTAGTCGTCAAGTGTTCGTTTTTGCGGGTCCTTTTGGACATGTGTAAAATCGTGAGAGGTCCATGATGAGGCCCCATAAAGTCAGAGCTGAGTTATTAGGGGACCAATTACGTTGATTGCCTTAATCCTTAGACTAAGAAATCACGTGTGAAAAACTTTAGTCTATGCGAAAAAAAGAGTACAACCCTGAAGGGCATATTCAGCAGCTTCCTTATGAGCCTTTTAATAAAAAGATTTTGGGAAACAATAGAAGTAGAATGTGATTCCTCCCACATGTTAGCCAACCACCTATGCATTTTCAACTTTCTTTCACAATAATTTAAGAACACGAATAAGTGATAAATCATTTTCATGAGATCATCCTGCCACTAAGTTATTTTGTATGTCTTTTACCAGTTTAGTTTCCATATCCAAAGTTTTAGTTTGTGATTTCCTAGTAAATAGTATATAATTAACTAATTAAAATGTCAACTATCTGTATAATCTTTCTATGACTCCATAGCATGCAAGAGATATTCTAAAGAAAAGAGTAAAAATCAACTTCACCACTCGATATCTCCGATTAACCATCCAATACTACATCTCCGCCGATTTTTTTCAAAAATGTTTTGAAGTTCTCAATATTTAGACCATCCTCAAGTACTCAATTAAAACATCAATCCTCATCTCCGCCAATTTATTTGAGAACGTCTTTAATTTCTCAAAATCATCCATCCTCCGATCCCAGAATTTTGAGAATGTTCAAGTTTTTCTCAAATTAACCGAATTCCAATTACCATCTGATATGCCCTCTTATCGAATCCATCCCGTGCTTCCCTCCGATTGCAAAAATTCGAATTCAATTTTTTTTTTTTTTTTTGTCTTTCTATTTTCTTTTCCGGGTTCCTTCTTTTTCTTTTTAAAAGATAAATTTAGAAAGTAATTAAACATTGTAAAAAAAAGAAAAAAAAAAAAACTCGCTTACCGGAGCGTCACCCGTCTGTAAAAATTCGACTCAAGTCATCAAATGCGCTAAGAATGTCTTTACGGATACATCAACGCTAACATTCACATTTCGACCTCTATCGCTAGTTGTTTAAAAAGAAAAGTCATTCCAATCCCATACAGCCGGCCCGATCAAACCCAATCCAACGGTAACCAACTTCCAGAGAGTGAAGAAATATGACGCTTAAAGAAGAACCGCATTCCCCCAATTTTAAAATCCCAAACAGATTTCACTCCAATTCCATACGCTCTTGCAAATTTAAATTCTAAAGAAGAATAGCAAATTCGAAGAAGAAGAAGAAAGGGAAATTCTTTAAGAGACAGATATAATTATAATTGTGGCGACTGAAACCACGCAGAGCAGGTACGCACAACATGTGTACATCCACTCTTCGATTTCGTGCGATTTTTGTCGAATTAGCGCAGAGGAAGAAGAAAGAAGTCCATCCATGCTTCTAGAGGACCGTTCTCCGTGACCAACCCCAGAAAGTAACCTGATATAAACTTCAATTTTTCTACTGATATTCTGCGATATGGTTGATGGTGTTGAATATCTCTGTCTCTGTTTGGTCTGTGTTTTAATTTCTTTTTTCGGTAATTTCTTCATGTCTTATGTTTCTGAGGTTCTTCAAAACGATTTGGTTTGGTGTTTATGTTATCTTCTTGAATACATATGAAATGTTAGGCCACGCAAAAGTAAAATTTTGTGCGTTTGTGTGATTGTGTGATATGGGAAGGAATGAAGCAGAAGAATGTTGCAGCAGATCCTAGAGAACAGAAAGGTACTCAGAGACATTGGGAATCTGAGAATATTTTGTGATCAGAAAATTATGTGATGGGGCGTACTTAAATTGATTTTAGAATTGTTAGTGTCAAAATATCCAACACCTATAATACGGTTCAAATACATTATAAATTATAATAAAATGTCTATGATCATAGATTATATGATAGTTAGAGACAATGCCAAAAGCCCAAAACTATATTTGAGTAGTGTGAAATTTTAAAGCACTTTAAAATGTTATAAAAAATATTTAGAGCAAAATATTGTTGACTACTTCAACTAAATGATTCACAAAAAAGATGGGTAGAAGTGGAAAAATAGCCAAAATATAATAAAGTGCTATAAGTGGGGTTTGAACCCATTTCATATCATATTTCATAACCAAGGTTCAACCAACTGAACTACTAAATTGCTTATTCATCCTTATATATACATATTTCATAAGGTTCAACCAACTGAATTACTGAATTACTTAGTCATCCTTACATATATATATTGAAGCCCTGGTCGTCACCATAGACATTATGGGATACAACATGGAAAGGGAAGGTGGACACCGGTAGCAGTGTGAACATCTTGTTAACTCCTCGATCTCGATCAAGTGATGTTAACTCATGTTCGGACCCCGCTATTTGGATACACAAGGATCCGGTGAACAATTGATTGAGAGGATCACTTCGAACACGGCATATTGGTATAATGAAATAAGTGACCCACCCAAGAAAGAGAAAACGGTCGAGATGTTTGAGGTTGAAAAAAATATGGTCTTGCAAGCTCAATTTGATTCAATCCAACACATGCTTGATTGTGTTGCCCTTGTCATTTATTTCCCCTCCATTGTTGATTCCATTGATTTCCACCTCTATTTCCATTTTCCATGATTTCCTTGAAAACCCGGAAGTAGATTCCTTCCTTGCATACTTTGATTGTTCCAAGAAGAGCCAAATTGATTTCTTCCTTGTTGACCATAATTTTCATATCCTTGCCTTTGATTTTGAGGTCTAGAATACCCAATCGTATCCACTTGCTCCATATTTGATGAAGAACATTGGCCCCTAGGGTCAAATAATTGACAAGCTTGAGTAGCATGAGCTCCAAACATATGGCACAACAAGTTACCATTGCCATACTTTGAGGGCCAGGAGAATTGTCAGTAACTTGTGGCAAGGAATAAGGAGTAGACATGTAAGGTATTTGACGTGGATTGCCGCCTTAATTCATGTTGGGATAGAAAGGGTATTGAGCTTGTGGATAACCCATTCCTCCCCCAAGATTAGGATTGACATTAGGATTTGCCATGAAGTTTTGTGTCGGTATTTGAACGGGAGTAATGGGCACTTGAGAGACATTAACATGATCTTCATTGAATTTCCCTTGTTTCGGGCTATGTTGGGTGCTTGTATCATTTGGAGAGATTTGACTGAGGTTGCTAGTGTCAGCGGTCTCCATGTTTATCTCCAATGATTCAAACTCCTTCAACCAACCAAGCAAGTCTCTTCTTTGTCTCCTTAACTCCCCTGAGAGTTCTTGGTTGAAAGGATGAAGGTCTTGTCTCCCTTTAGACCTAGTTTGCATACACCAAGAGGATTACCTACAACCAAACTCTAATGCTAGTAAGACAACTTTGGAAGAACTTAGTCATAATTCAAAACAAATGAATAAAAGAAAATAAAAGCTTGATCTCTTTTGAGTTCACTAACTCTAATTCTAGAAAGAAAAAGGAATCACACAATACAACCAAATAAACCAATCACCAGCAACGGTGCCAAAAAGTTGATATACGGGAAAGAGGTGGTGAGAATACGGGTGTAAAATTGTCATTCCGCTAGGGATTGGGAGTATGACACGTACTTGAGTGACAACTAAAGTTCTAGGCACCAAAGTATTGGAATCCACAAGAATCCAAACGAGTTCAAATTCATGGTTGAGTAATAATGTCAACCAATTAGAGGCTAAAAGTCTAATTTAAGATAACACAATTAAACCCATGTAAACACAATAATCAGAGATGAGCTCAAATTAGGGGAGTATTGCCTTCTAGATGCCTTAACAACTTAGAGATTAGGGGAGAACAACAACCAAGGGAACATAAAGGCAATGTACATAAAAATCCTAGCTTAAAGTCATTTTCATAAGCTAATGAACAAGGAAGGATTAAAGCAAGGATTGCACCACTACCGTGGTGTATCAACTTTTAGCTCCTAAAGCACATAAGCATTTAGGCCCCCAACTTTTCCCTATTTTCATAGAAAGAAAATGGGGTTTAGAAAGGAAAGGGTTAAGTTCTTCACCCAACTCTCATTGTGGAGAATAACTATCCAAAAGCAAGTTAATAAGAGTTACGTACCAAATATTAACAAGATTAAAAAACATTGCCTACCTCGTAGGTCTTAAAGCCGAGATATGATCTCGGGCTAACTGGGCCGGTGGTGGCAAAACCAACCTAACCGGTCTAAGAAATGCCTACCTCGTAGGGCTTAAAGCCGAGATATGATCTCGGGCTGACGGGGCCGGTGGTGGCAATGCCAACCTAATCGAACTTAGAGTGCCGGCGGCGGCAATGATGTCGACCGAACCGGACCTAGATCAATCTTACCAATCAAGAGATTGGATTTGTCCGGGTTGGAAAGTCCGACTGCGCGGGCTGATATAGTTACCGAACTTTTGGGTAGGTCGGGTTATAACCCGTTCACTCTTCTTGGCATAGTAGCCCCCCACTCTCGGAGTAATACGATCGGTTTGGCATCAGGACTCAAAGTTTAGCGACATTGCGGTCGGTAAGTCGGAGCCTTGTCCTCATCTGTATGGAACCGGAACTTAAAGTTTATTGACATTGCGGTCGTAGGTTGGAGCCTTGTCCAACCGGTCCTGAGATGAAGATCGCATACTCAGTAGGGCTTTGATGCCGGGACTTTTCCCGGACTTAACAATGCCGGTGGTGAAAATACCGACCTAACCGACCTAACCGGGCTTAAGATGCCGGTGGTGAAAATACCAACCTAACCGAACTTATTGTACATTTAATTCTCACTACTATACTTTTCTAATATAAGTCTATAACTTATACAAATTACAACTTAGCCTATAAGTCTACAACTTATGCACATTACAACTTAGCTTAGACATCTTATAATTTAAAATTAAAATACAAATTTTTAAAAATTTAAAACTCGACCAGCGATCTCCGGCTTGTACATAACGTGCCATGTTCAGGTAGATGTCGACCATATTCTATTCATATACATAGTCACATTGTAGAATGAGTTGAACCTCCGTTCAAGCTGGGAAGCTCGGCAGAAATCGCAAGGTAATAGCCTGGGGGTTTGTTTATTTGCACGAAGAGCTTTAACACGCATGGGCTTGGAATATGCTAAATAGGGTGAGAAATCAGCTTGGTACGATCAAAGGAGATTTTCATGTCTTTACAACCGATCGGGAAATCTATGTCCTTGCTCGCTGGTTCTTCTACTCGATCGGAACCGAGCCCAAGTCAGTGCACACAATGTCGAGAGCCATAACCGACCTTCGCGTGGCACCAGTTCCAAATTTTCAACACTTTGCAAATTATTATCCATTTCGATCTACAAGACTGTCGATCGTTGACACATTTAAAAAGATAAACCCCAGAAATGACTCGCTAAGGTGACGTGCCCATCTACTCGGGAACGACGCTTGTACATCGGCGAAGAAAGGTGAGGTCGGGAAATGTGTCTACAGCTTTGCCTGATTGAGAAAACTGATCGAAGTTCGTTGGTGTGTTCATCTGCTTGAGTCGGCTAAAAGCTTGATCTCAGCCACTAAGTTGCTACTCACTGGGTACACCGGACGTCACAGAAACTCCAGAAGCTCAAATAACTATAACTCCAGCGGGTGCATGAATTGAATTCTCATAACGGTGACACGTCTGGTCGGCGGCGGTTTCTAGACAATTGTGGCCAGTCGCACTCCAGTCGGTTGAGATTGATTGTGGAGATAATTTGTATTTTGCCTTTCCTTGGCAGAAAGGTGCAAGTGGAGAAATTTATATTTGCCTTTCCTTGGCAGAAAGGTGCAAGTAGGAGGTTGTCATCATGTTTCCATTTTCTTTGCTGCATCAACAATGTCTCTACCATCTTGGTTTGCGCAATTCACCGCCCCACCTCCAATTAAATTGCATGCATTATTTAATCTTTGTATTCTTTTCTGTACAGCACTACAGCACCGCCCACACCCGCCAATTACAAGCTCTCGAAACTTGGAAAATACATGCAACTGGAGATAGGGATGTGAATTACAACTGGAGATGCACCTTCACATACAAAACTCTCATTCACCATCATGCACATTCAACACCCCGAATTCCAGATTTTCCCGGGGAGTTTTGAGGAGACGGATGGTGACATGGTATGGATAACAGTGATGGCGGGATGCGGCGGCGGGTAGCGGGGATGGGATCTCCGATGAGAACGACGGGCGGGCGGTGTGGTTTGTGTTGACGGTCAAGATTTCTTCTTCTTCCAGTGGTTGTTTCCGTTGGATTAGACTCCGCAGAAATGATACATCTAACTCCCCTTTCACCCAAAATCAAGTCTTCCCTCATGGATCATACATGCGCCTATTTCTGGACGTGAGGTAACACTTGGATTCACGCAAGAATGAAGAGAGGGGCAATGGTTGTGTTTTATTTTTCTCTCCCAATCTCTGCTTCCTTCTGGTATCCTAAGTTCAGCACATTCTTCTTCTCTGCCTCTCTCCCTACTTATCGCACCGCGGATGCCGGCCACGATGTTGGTGCCTCGGCGAGTGCATGGCAAGGGTGGCGATGATGGGGGTACAGAGTTCTGACTTCATCTCGGACGTTGCATGGCTGGAAAAATACCTCGCCTCTTCCTTCATTCGATCCGTCAACATGTTCAAAATGGAGGAGATAAACTAATAAGCATAGTGGTGCAATGGTCAGGGCGTTGGCCAGGGAATTTGAGTGACAGGGTTACTCTTTGTATATTTGTTGGTAGGAATGGAGCTCTTTGCTCGGGTCCCCACAGACGGCGCCAAAATGATAGTACTAATTCCCGAATGTGTAGGATGTAATGTATACTACATGTACGAATAATGATGTAAAGTAGACAAGAGAATGTACTGTATGTACGAACAATGATGTAAAGTAGACAAGAGAATTGGCTCAAAGAGACTCATCTATTCATGTTGTTCTTGTTTTGTTTTGTACAGTTATGGGGGAGAGCAGCATGGTGTATTCTAGAGGGAGAGTGGAGAGAATGGAAGTGAGGAAGCCCCCAACAATGAGGGCTTACATGCCCTTTTATAGGCATAAGGTTTGGTGACGGGTTTGACTCATAAACTTTGACTCGTAGATTTGGACCCGAATCGCTTTAACCCGACCCGTCTACAAAACGGAATTGGAACTATAGGGAATTCGGATCCGGTATATATCTTATCATATGGATAATAAGAAATTAAAATACATATTTATTATGTAAGTGCTAATTATTATAGAATTACACAATATTGTATAATTACAATTAAACATTGATCGTTGAATTTTTTTATAATTATAATTATTTTTAAATATATATATATATATCTATACTCATATATATATATATATATTATATATATATATATAATATTAATATAATATAATATATATATATATATATGTTCATTACGAGATACCTGTTTAGATTAGATTGTGAACAACAATCTAATGATATTTTAAATGGTCTAGATTAAGTGTGCGCGAACGCGATAGATACTGTTAATTTCACGTGTGCGGTAATTTAAAAAATAATACAGGACCAATTAAAGCAAGTAAAAGTTTTATTGATACGTGAGGTCCTAAGTACAATCTAAATGGCTGTTCCGAGTACCGACTGACTGCGGTCGGGATTCTCTGATAACAACCTATCGATCTTTTCAAAAGTCCCTCACACTGTTGCGTCAGCGGGTATTTATAGCCACGGAGCCGGAGACACAAGTCCGGCCGTCCGGCATGCCTTCCACGTAGCAACCACGTGTCATCCTCCCGGGTGGCCTGCCTGTCAACGCCTAGTGCTGCCACGTGTCTCTGTTCAGCATTCTGGCCTTAGGGTTACCGCTCGGTTGACAATACCGGTCGGGCATTGCCCAGTCGGTCCCGACCGGGTTCTTCTAAAGAAGTCCTACCTGTTACCTGCAACACAATAAGAAAAAAGGACGAAGGCATGTCGGTCGGGATATTCCCTACCAAGAGTCCCCCGTCCGGAAAAAAAAGGGGCGGGATGGAGAAGCCCAAACGTCCGCCGCCAAACCGACCGGCCAGCTGTCATTCCCTTGCGCCACGTGTCGATGACTGTCGGCCTCTGCGACCGCAACAGTCACCTCGGAGTCAGCAACGGTCGTGTCACACAAGTTGATTGGTTTCCCGCCCAAATGTTCTCCTATAAATAGGCCTTTGAAGATTTCATTTGAACTTTCTCCAACCTTCTAAATCGATCGGTACCCTCAGAGAGTCTCGAGCAGAACGCTTCATTAGATCAATCGAGCAAACAACTTCTAAGTCTTCTCAGCAAAGTACCTTCAACCGGTAAGTTTTCTAAACTTTAGCTTTACTTACTGCTTTATCCTAGCGTAAATAACGTAGACCTCTAATACCTTCGACCCAAACCTCCCGAGCCCCTAACTAATCCCGACCGACCTTTAGGCAGTCGCCATGTCTGACTCTGACAGCCAAAACGTCTTAGTCGCGGATTACGACGAGGAGGTTGAGCACATCAGCGACGAAGAAGTGGACATTATGTGCTACTCGCCAGAGGTCGTCCAACGACCGGGAAAAGCCCCCGAGCGAGCCCTTGAGCAGCGAGAATCATCGAGATCGTCCGGGACGTCGGGGTCCAGCTCGAGCGGATCCGGAAGCTCGAGCCGAGAAAGCGGGGGGACCTCGACTAGCGGACGAGGCCTCCCGACCGAGGGCGTTAGGGAAACGCCAACCCGGGTGATTGAGGATAACCCAGAAACCGTCCCTCGAAGGGGCGATCAAGGAAACGCATCACAGCTGATCGAGGAGGAAACGGCTGAACCGACCGCACCGGCGGATGACGGGTTCGAATTCCTGAACAGCGAAAGCGTTGCTCAGCAGATGAGTGAGCTGACCAAAGGAGAGGCAGCACGGATCGCGGAAAGGCTTAACGGTCGGGTGAATTCGATACTAGCCATCGGCTTGGGAACATCATATCATCAACCGCCATCAAGACAAATGGATCGGGATGCACTACGACTCCCTGATGGCCCCGAACACTTTCCATTTTCCGCCCTCTTGACTGCGTTCTTGGGCTATTATCAAGTCATGCCGGCTCAGATCTGCCCGAACTCGCATCGAATAATAGCCTGTTTTCCAACAAATTTGCGCCCGACATCAAGTGGCCTGCACAATGGAGCTCTTCAACTTTATTTACCAGGTGAAGGTTCTATCGGGCAACCTATGGAGGCAGGTTTCTGATGGTGCAATCCCGGGCCGACATGTGCTCGATCGCGAGTCTGCCCGGGAACAATAAGGGATGGAAGAAAAGGATCTACTCGGTTAAGTATGACTCGCTATAAATACCCGCTGACGCAACAGTGTGAGGGACTTTTGGAACGATCGATAGGTTGTTAACCGCCCGGAGGTCATTTGCAATCCTCGGGTCTCGTTTAGCTCGACCGCCTGGGGCGGGAGCACCACCGGAGCTGGGGCTGGTTCCGGGCGCGTCGTCGACGGTGTGAACGGGACCCACTATGCGCTGATGAGCCCTCCTGGCTCGCTTCTCTCATCGGCGAATCCACCGATCGCTGGGCTGGATCTTGGGGCCCCAACCGCTATCGCATAGCTGGACGGAGCCGATCAAAAGCTTCTTCCCGAGCGGCCTCATCTTGAAGATTGACCGTCTGGGCATGTGTTTCCTGAGCCTGCCGTGGTTCCTCCATGACCTCGGCACCCATCGACCCCAACCGCGAACGCCGAGCGTCGAGCTCGGGAAGTGGGCTGATGCTCCAGCTCGGGCTGTGCAGTCGGGTATATCGGTGGAGCGGGGGCTGGAGCCGTGTGCCAGGCATGAATGGTGGATATCCGGATGGCTGGGGACGGATAATACACCGGATGATCGGGCCAATATCCATAAGGCTGAGGAGGAGTGGGGTATGGATATTGCCCGGGATAGGGGTACTGCTGACCGGGAGTGAGATATCCTGTTGGCCGGGCATCGGGTATGTCGGCTGAACATACTGCACCTGGTGCTGGGCTGCTGGGTAGTGAACTGGCGGGTGTGGTGGTGAAAGGTTGAGATTAAGGTCGACGTCTTGACCCTGGTTGTCAGCCGTGCTGGCTGCGTCGGCCTCCGCATACTCGTTGAGGTTGTGCATGAACGGAAACATTGTGAAAAGGAAGAACCGGTGCTCGGTAGACGTAACTTTCGTGCACGGGTCCCAATAGACGGCGCCAAAATGATACTGTTAATTCCACGTGTGCGGTAATTAAACAATAATACGAGACCAATTAAAGCAAGTAAAAGGTTTTATTGATCACGTGAAGGTCCTAAGTACAATCTAAATGACTGTTCCGAGTACCGACTGACTGCGGTCGGGATTCTCTGATAACAATCTATCGATCGTTCCAAAAGTCCCTCACACTGTTGCGTCAGCGGGTATTTATTGCCGCAGAGTCGGAGACACAAGTTCGGCCGTCCGGCATGCCTCCCACGTAACAACCACGTGTTATCCTCCCGGGTGCCCTGCCTGTCAACGCCTAGTGCTGCCACGTGTCTCTGTTTAGCATTCTGGCCTAAGGGCTACCGCTCGGTTGACGATACCGGTCAGCATTGCCGACCGTGTTCTTCTAAAGAAATCCGACCTGTTACCTGCAACACAATAAGAAAAAAGGACGAAGGCATGTCGATCG
This sequence comes from Ipomoea purpurea, assembly GCA_009835305.1. Taxonomy (NCBI): domain Eukaryota; kingdom Viridiplantae; phylum Streptophyta; class Magnoliopsida; order Solanales; family Convolvulaceae; genus Ipomoea; species Ipomoea purpurea. Next base: position 6,674 of record VALG01015233.1, on the reverse strand, counting down.
GGGTATTCCCTACCAGCGATTAAATGTGTGCATCTATATTTTCTAACCTGTTGATTTACAAAGAATCAACAAATAAATCATCACGCACTTTAAACACACAAATCACTCACTTTCAGTACAAAAATCACGCACCTTAAGCACATAACGAAGCACATTAAGCACAAAACTCACGCACTTAAGATTTTAAAATGCCTTATATTAAGCACAAACTCACGCACATTAAATACAAAACACACACACCTTAAGCACAAAATCCATGCACTTTAAGTTTTACAACTACTCACATTAAGCACAAAACTCACACACTTTAAACACAAACTCACGCACATTAAGAACAAACCACACGCACTTTAAGAACAAATCTCACGCAACTTAAGAATAAATCTCACGCACTTTAAGTTTTAACAACTACTCACATTAAGCACAAATTCATGCACGTTAAGCACAAAACTCACGCACGTTACGCACAAGACACGCACCTTATGTACAAAACTCACGCACTTTAATCACAAAACCACTCACCTTAATGCACAAATTATCAAATTGCCACCGCGTTTTTTTTTTAATTTTGGTAATCTTGGACCTTAATCACACCCGTGCAGTTGTGCGGTGAGTAATGTGCGTGAGTTTTGTACTTAAGGTGCGTGAGTCTTGTGTTTAAGGTGCGTGTGTCTTGTGCTTAAGGTGCGTGAGTTTTGTGCTTAAGGTGCGTGTGTGTGAACTTAATGTGAGTAGTTGTTGAAACTTAAGGTGCATGAGTTTTGTTCTTAAGGTGTGTGAGTTGTGTACTTAAGGTGCCTGAGTTTTGTGCTTAATGTAAGTAGTTGTTGAAACTTAAGGTGCGTGGATTTTGTGCTTAAGGTGCGTGCATTTTGTATTTAAGGTGCGTGAGGTTTGTGCTTAAGGTGCGTGTGTTTTGTGTTCTTAAGGTGTTTTGTTTGTGTGCTTAATGTGCATGTGTTGTGTACTTAAAGTGCGCTAGTTTAATGCTTAATGTGCGCCCAAACCGCAACCGTACCGGGAAACCTCTCCCTGCACCTGACTCCGCCTTCCTATATATTATATAATATATAATATATATAATATATATATATATAGATATATTTACTACTATATATAGCTATAACGTAATATTATATATATATATATATTTTATACTATTATAGGATATATATAGGGATCAGTGCAGGGTAGATAGGTTTTCCGTTATAACGGTGTTAGCTATATAGGATTCTATAAGTTTGGGCAATTAAGCAAATATACGCAAAACATCACTATAGCGCGATTTATAACAAGTACAACAATAAAACAATCAATTGCAAAATTATAATCAGGGCACATCAATTCATCAATTATATTAACGCATGCCTTTAATGGAAACAAAACAAATTACACAGGCACTTAAATAAGTGCAAACAAATAACCTTCGGTAAACGGTTTATCATCGATAATTTCAATAATCCCAAAATGGGATGACACTCTTCTAGCATAATATCAAATGCTAATCCACGCATTTAAGTTTAAACAGAACACATAATTCTTAATTACATTAATTGGTCACATTATATATACAATGTAGCTAAATTCACTAAGTTTACTATGATCACACAATAACTCAGCTCAATAACTCTTAAAATTAAGAAACCTAATAAACCAATAACTTATTGGGCCCTTAATTTCATATAACCAATATTGGTTGATATTCTTAAAGCGTACACAATTTAATGTCATAACCTTTATAACTGCAACGCCACCTATTGAGCCAAAATAAATTCAACGCAACTTATATGGTACTAAATATAGAGATACATCAAATTATTACACTGCACCTTAAATATAATTAATATATATTAAATATCATCAGAGAAGTCTCCACCGACAATAATTATTCATATTACTACAATGATATATCATATTAGCTAGGCATCTTATATGTACATATCCGGCATCTATAAATTTACATATGCTCTTAAAAAGTGTGTGTGCATTGATAGTATTGACTTCTTATGGTCAACCTTGTGCTCAGATGATCACATGTTCCTGTGCTGTATTAACTCCCGGAAGTGGTATCCGCCCAAGCGATTTGATTACTCAGAATAAAGATATTAAAAATAATATAACGCTATCGTGGCAATTGATTTTGAATTTAAAGGTTTGAGTGGTGGATTTAAAGTGCGTGAATTTTCTGGTACCATAAGGTGCGTGTTTTTAGTTGCAGTAAGAACGTGCGTATTTTTGTAGAACAGCATCTTAACGGTGCATTGAAATTTGTTTGTTTATAAGTTTGTAGTAGTTGTTAAAAACTTAAAAGTGCGGATGATTTATCTCTTACAGTTGCCTGTTGCGCAATGAGTGTTCTTAAATTTGTCGTGCGTGTCTTATTGTGTTGTTTTGTGTTGTAATGGTCGCCTGGCGTGAGTTTCTGTTCGGTTAATAGTGTAGTAGGGTTTGTGTCTGTCTTTTGTCATTATTAATCGACGTGTCTTTGTGTTTGGTCAGGGTGAAGAGGTGAGTGGGTGTGGTTATGAGTGAGCGGGAGGAAGGCCCTAGGATTTCTGTTGTGTATTTATACTTTCCTTCTTGTGGGTGCTGGTCTGTGGTGCGTTGTCTGTGCGGTGTATTTTGAGTTCTTTACTATAAATCCTTCATGGTTCACAAATGTTACAATCATTTAATACCTAGAATAACCACTGGATATACATGATCTGTGTGTGTTTTATATGATGTAATTTAATTAGTGCGGTGTATATAATTGATTGTTTGCTGTCTTAATTATTATTATTATACATATATTGTATTATTATATATTATCTTAGTGTCTTTATGATAAGAATGGTTTTTTATGGCCAATCTGTGTATTCTATCGAGTGTTCTATATGTTTATGATTAGTAAATCTTATAAAAGTGTGTGTGTTTAAACAGTGATTTGTGTTTGTTTATAATGTGCACTTGCTATATTGATTTAATATTGTAATCCTCATTTGTATTACAATCAGGTTAGAAATATAGGATGCACAATTTAACACATCGACTAAATTTTCTGTTAGGTAGGAATCGGTACCATGTACATAATTGCTTAAAATCGACATGCGCCTTACGTACCTATTTTATATACAATAAAATTATTTTGCATTGCATTGTATAGACAAATAAACAGGCTAAGGTAATTCCATCGTAGGTCACGACTACACAACACTTAGTCCAGGCAATGCATTGACACTTCAGTTTTGGGCAGGCACGGGTGAGTCGTTGCATAAGTGCTAGTGCCGCGTGTAGCAGTGGCTAATAGGTGGGCTCCTTAGATATAACGCCCGCGTGAGTGCGGTATATATGACACGTCATGTTAGGAGCTCGTACATGCATAAGGTAGAGATTTCGAACTATTATGAGTCACTGTTGTGAATTCTTAGGGCAGGCGCCACCCCGGGATGAATAACACGTGGTTAGTTTGTGGTGTAGATCATGACCGGTGACAATTAATATTTCCCTTTTTTCATATTTACTTTAGTAATACGCCGAACTTGCTGTCCCGTACTCTGCGGGCAATATTATATAGATAAATCATACTCTCACCTATCGTGTCATTCGCTCTAAGATTTCGCAAACAATGAGCCATATAATCTATTCAGAGTGTGATCTTATTTAGGAGAATACCTTTTGCACTAATTTTATTAATTAAATAATATAACACTTTAAACGAAATATTATAATTGTTTATATTCTTTCGGATTAGAATTGTATTATCAGGTGGAGAAAATTCTCCAGAATCCGCCAGTCATCGGTACTCTCTGGAATAATAAGTCAATTAATAGAATATGTACGCTCATGTAGATGCAATTCAACTAGTTGTGATTTCAATAAAATCCTAATATAGTTAGGCATGTATTTTATTGTTTCGTTATATGTGTCAGTAACTAATGAATTCTTAGTATATTCCACCAGTATTCCAGCATTACACCTCTGCTTGCTACAGTACAGGAACTCTCATTATCCCTTCCTACTTAATAGCCATGTTCCTAATTTCCATATATATATTAAAGCGCCGGCAGAGCCCGTCTTTAACTTTATGGGACCCGTGCACGAAATTTACTGACATCTTTCCATCTCAGCCGGGAGCAACCGATTCCCTATCCTTTTCTAAATGTTTCCGTTCACAATACAATGCTTCACATCACTAGCTGATGTATGCGTAGAGGCCGCGCAGCCAAGCACGCTGTCTACCTAAGGGTCAAGACAGTCGACACTTAATCTCCAACCTTTCACCACCTAATCACCCTCCAAGTTCACTACCCAGCCAGCCCACGCACCAGGTTGCAGTATTTCGCCGACTAATACCCGTTCTAATGCTATATCCAGGCCAACATGGAATATCCTCTAACTCTATATAACCTGAGTCTAGCCAGTACCCCTCCCTATCCCTAGGCATATCCTATATATATATATCCTCGCTCGTACTCCTTTCCTTCAAGCCTTTATGGATAGGTTTGGTTCCCGATCAGCTCTCGCGCGCATTTTGCATTATTTAAAAAGATTCATAAGGTTTTCGAATAAAATTTAATTCACCTGTGATCACTCTACATGCTATGCATCATTCCGTGCATTTCTCAACATTCTATGTATCCTGCTGGACAGTCTCGGCTCCAGCCTACCGCTCACTCCTCTGATATTTTGACATATATCATGCCCTTGACTTGCACATGCCGCCACAGAGCGGATTGAGAGACATATAACAGGACTCCAGTCTGCCGAGGCAAAGCTACGCGTAACACAATTGAAAAAAGGGAAAAACACGCTCTCTGGTCCATATACAATGAGTTCGCTGGTTGGGGGTCGATGGGTGCCCGAGGTCATGGAGGACCTACGGCAGGCTCAGGAAACACATGCCCCAGACGTTCAATCTTCAAGATGAGCCGCTCGGGAAGAAGCTTTGATCGCTCCGTCCAGCTATTGCGATAGCGGTTGGGGCCCCAAGATCCAGACCCAGCGATCGGTCGGATTCGCGATGAGAGAAGCGAGCCAAGGAGGGCTCATCAGCGCATAGTGGGTCCCGTTCACACGTCGACGACGCAGCCGGGAACCATTCCCCAGTCCGGTGGTAGACTCCGCCCCAGGCGGTTCGGCTTAAACATGTACCGAGGATTGTGCAAATGAATACTACTAATTTAAAATGAGCTACCCCGGGCGTAAACAAAACCTATCGTAAGTTCCAATAAATGTACCTAATCCTAAAAACTATGATTGCTTTTTCAGCTGCACGATTTTCGTTGCAGTTCATGCGCTTGGTATGCACACTATTCCTTGTAAAGTATCTAACTCTAATAAGAATTAACCGAGTTAGATCCTTTTTCTTCCCATCCCCTTATTGTTTTTCTCGCCTAGCCAGGTACAAACGAGATTAAATAGAACAAAGCGATATCCACCATACAGTAAGCAACTAGATCGTACGCATGTTGCCCTTTGTCGAACCAACTCAAGTCTTATATCAACTCTCGTCTCTAGCACTCATAGAAGACACTATGGAATGACCTCCTTGATAAGGAAACTGCTTCTCATTGACCACCTTGGTTTAAAATAAGTTGACGAAGCCCCACAATTTTGCCTGCATGTCCAAGTTTATAAAATTTAGATGTTCAGGAGCGTCAATTTATTTGGAAAACAGGCCTATTATTCTGTATAGTCAAGCTTCTCGGGCAGATTGAGTCCTGACATGTCATTTAGAATAATTAGCCCATAATTTGTAACGCAGTCTAGAGGGACAAGGTTAATTAGGGATAAAGGTAGTTCCATGATGCTATGACGCATGGGATAGATCGATATTGTTATTCTCTTGCGATCCAATCTGATCTCCATTCTGTGTAGTTGGCTGGCCGTATTGATTATATATCATAGAATATTAGAATGTTCCAAGATCCGATGGCTTATATTTGGTACTCGTGATTTCCCAACCTTTCCGCCTAATCTTAAACCCATAGGATCCCTCCCTAATGTTTTTCTTGTGGGCTCCGAAAACCGTCTTAAATCGCTTTCTCTGCGATTACCGTCGTGCTCATAGCCCTCCTGTCTGACATTGTTCAGGATCACTCACAATACTGATGCTGAGCATACACGTTAATCCTCGCATAGTGTGTGTGAAGGAACTTCCCGATCCCGTCATCACGCCGGTGCGGTCGGTTCAGCCGTTTCCTCCGTCGATATTAGCTGTGAGCGTTTCCTTGATCGCCCTTCGAGGACGGTTTTCTGGGTTATCCTCCAAATCAACCCGTGTTAGGCGTTTCCCTAGCCCTCGGTCGGGAAGGCCTCGTCGCTACGTCAGAGTCCCCCGCTTTCTTCGGCATCGAGCTTCCCGGATCCGCTCGGGAGCTGGACCCCGACGTCCCGGACGATCTCGATGATCTCGCTGCTCAAGGGCTCGCTCGGAGGCTTTCACCGGTCGGTTGGACGACCTCTTGGCGAGTAGCACATAATGTCCAACTTCTTCGTCAGCTGATGTGCTCAACCTCCTCAGGTCGTAATCCGCGACTTAAGGACGTTTTGGCTGTCAGAGTCAAGACCAACTGGCGACTGCCTAAAGGTTCAGGTCGGGATTAGTATTTAAGGGGCTCGGGAAGGTTTGGGGTACGAAGGTATTAGAGGTCTTACGTCTATTTAACGCTAGGTATAAAGCAGTATAAAGC
>VALG01015232.1:0-13321 GCA_009835305.1 Ipomoea purpurea | reverse complement strand
AGGATTGGAATAGGCTTCACCATAGGTTTCTGCAGTCTTGCTTTTTACAAAACTTCGTAAGGGGGCCCTTTGACTACTCGAATGATAACCATGGTTGTGGAAAACTCGGCCCATCCTTGGTATTTTTCTTGAGGCCCTTGTAGGTCCGTAGCATGTAGGGCTGTGCAATATCCGACCGCCCCGAATTTTCCGTCCGACCCGAAAACCAAAACCACACTTTGTATGGATAACCGTATCCGAAGTTTGGATATCCGACCCAAACCGAATAACATGCAGGGTTGATTAATTCGGATAGGGGGTAGTATAATATGATACCCGATCCGTCCAACATCCGAAAATAATTAGGGTTAGATTAAAATACATCTAAACGACGTCGATTTGATTATATATATATGTTAATAAGATGATACCCAAGACCGGTCATTCCTCAATTCTCCCCTGCGCAGCTGCTTTCTTCTCTGTTCTTTGTATCTTCTCTCTCTCTTAGTTTCTCTACTCACCCATTCTCACAAATTTTTGAAGCTTCTTTCCTTCTCAAATCTCAGTTCACAATCCTTTACTTCTCAAAGTTTCTCTACCCACCAATAATTCTTGTATCATCTCTCCTTCTCAGTTTTCAATCCTCTCACAGAGTCACAATCTCACTCTTTGACACTCTCAGTTCTCGAATCTCTACTTCGATGGCTCATTTTGGTGGTTCGGTAGATCGGTGGTGACAAGTTGAAGCCGGAAGCCCTATGTCGGTCGGTCTCTCAAATGGTCTCGTAGAAACCCTTGTTTTCTGAGAAATTTTTGGAAAAAAACGAAGTAATCGCAAACCCTAATTTATTTTTATTATTCATCTTATTTTGAATTTTTATACTGTGTTCATCAATTCATGTGTGTATTACAAGTGTATGTATAAGTGTAGTGTGAAAACAGAGATACTGTGTTGTATATTTGAACATTTTAAGTATTTTACTTTTGAGTATTTTTTGTTTAAATAATCCGAACAACACCGAAATCCAATATAATAAATCCGAATCCGAAAATGTATATATCTGCCGGTTTAGTTTAAAAAATTTTACGGATTGGGTAAGCTGAATATAAACCGAAATCCGAACGGGTTGACGGTTCGTATATCCGAACCGTCCAAAACCGTCTGATGCTCAGGCCTAGTAGCATGAATTCTCAACTCGACTTCTTGGTTTGCACGATTCTTTGTGTCAATCCTTCACAGTTGGTTGAATCGTAGGGTTCAACTGTAACTTTCACAACTAACACAATTGATAGTACCATTTTGAGAACGAGATGTGGACCCAGGTCAATTTACCAAGGTCAACACCTTAGGGCGATCCATGGTCCCTTACTCCAAGGATTCTCGCATGCCTTTAATTGCTCAATAGGTGGAGTCGTGTTCACAGTTAACAAATCTTGGAATTTGCATAAGGTAGCTGGCTGTAATCCAATCTTTTGTCTTTTCCTTATCTTCGTTAACGAAAAGCCCTCTTTGTCTTTTCTTGAAAGTTGGGCTTGTCGTTCGGTCCCATTTAATCCTTTAGCAACCAAATGCTTAGTGATGCCTTTCTCTTTCTTGGAATGCATTTGGTTAACTGCTCTCCGACGCCGCATGACATTCGGATTTTGATTTTGTGTGGCGCATAATACTTCTTACGATGCCTTAAAACCATCAAGGTCCTAATTCCAAAGTAAGATCTTCATTGCAGTGAAGCTTAGTGCACGGAACTTTTCTATACGTCCACCGCCTCTGGCTAACATGGTCGGGTCTTTTTAACAACTAATCCTAACACCAAACCTAATAAGCATCAACCTTCACGCCATTTAGACAAAGCAAGGGGTTCAACCACCTATCAACCACCAAGGTCTAACAACTCCACACCTCTAGTGCCAATATCAAAGGGTTAGCGTGTATAGCTCTAACATGACACCACAACACTTATAACCTGACCCATGCTCAACGGCAAGCAAGTCTAAGGTGGTTTGTGCTTCAGCACAGTAACCGCTATGGCTTGTACCCTTAGTACAATGACCGGGCACAAGTGGTGCCAATCTCCAACAATTCATTTCCACCAATCACAATCTCATCAACATCATCATCATCATCATCATCTTCACACCGGCCATTGCGCAATGACCACGATACTCATTCATCATTCAATCAATTAACACATATCAAATAACAACCAAGACACAACACAACGACACGTATTAAACATAAATTCCTAGAATGATACCCGGACACCAAACGAGACTCATACACGACAAACGGGGTACAACGGGACACGGTGAAAAACACCACAAACCACGCCGGGTTTCCAATGGGTAGGTGGCGGGCACCCCTGCCCCCACCTACCCCCACTGACTCACCAGGTAACTTTTCGGTCCCGGGATCTCTCGTGGAACCCGAAACCATGTCCAGACACATTCAAACACATAACGACAACACCACGGATTCAATTAACGGAATAAATCCATAATCACGCCAAATACGTTCTAACACGATTCCTAAACATGCCAAGACCTAACATTAACCAAATAAAGGTTCGGGAGCTTCGGGAACCACAAGAATATCAAGAAATCTATATGAAAAGTCCTAAACACAAGTCCTAGGCTAGACTCAACACCCGATCATGCATAATCACACCCAAATATACCAAGAACATCATAAAACGAAATTCACAATATAAACCCTAGGGCTCTAGACATAATCAAAATACAAGATCATTCATATAATCAATCATAGTATCAAGAACATCAAGATTATCGCATAAACACAACATAAACCCTAAGCAAGGCTCTATCAAGACTCAATAACAGAATTACACATACGATTATCAAAGGAGCCAATAAATAAGATATAGTAAGGAAATGGGTTTTGTTGAGACATGGGTTACCTCTTAGCCTTAATTAATCCTCCCTTGGCTATTAAGGTTCTTCTATAAGATTTCCATCCGATTTATCTCCCTAAGCTTGGTGGTGGGGAATCTCCTTGGAAATAATTTCGTGTAATATAACTATGGGTTGTAAGGGTTCTAATTGTTTTCTAATCCCCTATTTATAGAGTTAGGAATCCTAATCAGATTCTGAATAGTAAAAACCTGCATCCTATTCCTAACATGTATATAGGTTTAGGATTCTTAATTAGAATATGAGTAGTAAAGGCCTACTATCTTTATTCCTAATAGGTCTAAGATTCCTAATTAGAATCTGAATAGTGGAAGGTCCACTCTCTTTATTCCTAATACGCTTAAGACTCTAGTTTAGGCAAGGGTCCACGATCCATGGTGGACCAAATTAATTAATTAAAGGGAATCCTAACCAAATTAAAACCTTTTTAATTATTATTAACAGAATTAATTAAATAATTAATCCAGGATTAAAGGCTGTAACACGGAGTGTTACAGTCTTTGCATATGTAATGTTAGCGAGAATTCGAAGAAGCATATCAATGCGTTAAGGAATCATAAGGATTTTTTGGATATGTTCAACTGTGTGTTGAAATACATCGAGACTGTAGCCGAGTTTGAATTTTATTGGACAAGGTATGTTATTATTTGCTGTTTCATTGTGTACAGTAGCCTGTATGGACTTTTAGTAATTTATATTCTGTATTTAAGAGGATAAGAATTATGAATATACAGTTTAGAATTTATGAATTTGCAGCATAGAAACTATTGATATTCTATATAGATATTATGAATGTACAATATTCTGTTTGGACTTTTAGTCATTTATATTGTGTACTAGTTTTTTATGCGCATTGCGCGATTGAGATAATGCCCAATGTTTTTTTTAAATAAATACTTTAAAGTATATTAGGCAAGATTATATTGAATTGTTCATGCATAGATAATTGAATGTTGAATTTGCATATTTAAATAGGTAATTCTAAGTTTACAAATGCAAGATAATATAGTCAAGATTGATTATAATTGTCAATAAAATAATTTATAAGTATGGTTGAAATCAAATACGGGACATAAGGGAGAGAAATAAAAGTTAGGGCATAAATATTAAATAAAGTAAATACCAGCCAAGGTCCCTCGAGTTTGGTGGTTTCACCATCTATAGTCCCTAACTTTTGTAATTACCATTCGTGGTCCTCCGAGTTGCTAAAACTGACCAGCTACAATCCTCCCGTTAGTTTCCTACCGTCTAAGCCGTCAAAAGCAGGGATAAAAACGTCATTTGCCATATTGATCCTTGTACTGCCTGTCTGCCACAAGTGGTGTTGCTCCGGCTGAGCTACACAGAAAAAGGACATGATGGGGGAGATGAGAGAAGGCACGAGCAAGCTAAGCTATCCAAAATTGTGTTCCATTATAGCTTCAAGAACTCACGAAAATCAATGTCCCATCTTTGTTGTCATCATACACCATGATCATCTTCCTGCAATCTCCTGTGAAAGCTTGAGAAACTCATTCACCCATTCTGCAGAGGATCATCTCCACCTCATTTTCGTCTATGAACCCATCACCATTCTCATCAAACACGTCGAACCCCATCGTCATTCCCATTACTGTGGTATAGCTATAGCAACAAGGAAATCACTTGCAGCATCCCCATACCATCACATACGAATACATAAACATGATTCTGTATATTACTTACTGATATGGGTTTGGTGGGCTGATGGTTTGTACGGACAAACCGGAGGACCCTTGCAGGTTTCTGTAAACCTTTGCCTGAAACAAAAAATCACAAAACAAGTAGATTGAAACAAAATCCCAACAATTCCAAGCCTCGATCTTGAAAACCCCAACAATCAATTTTGAAAGCCATATGTAGAAAGATGCATGTGGAGCTTTTAACATGATGAAATCGAAGAGAAGGGGCAAAAGGTTGACAGTTGGAACATTGAAAGCGGTAACAGATATGCCAAGCAGACCTATTTTTCGTGAAATTGAGAATCATAATTGAATCAATAAGTTGAATTCGGAGATGAGATTCACCGGAAAACACCCACCACCACGCCGGCACCCACTGCTCAATCGCGGACCACCGTCAACAGCCGCCGAATCTGCCTAGCTACCACGGATCTGCTCGCCTCGCGTCAATTGTTCGCCGAAAAAAACAAAAGGTCGTCGTTCGCCGTCCCTCCTTCGTCGCTGACCCATCTTTGCCGTCGATTAATAGAGAGAGAGAGAGAGAGGAGAGATATCAACCGCTAGAAATAGAGGATGTCGGCGTCAATCTGCTAGGTTTGCCGTCGTACCCTGCTCGCCGGAATAACGGGAGGTCGCGGAGGAGATGAAAGTGTCGCTAGATCCGCTGCTGCCGCCATTCTCATGGCTCGCCGGAAAGAAGGTCGTCGCCGGTAGTTGCTCCTCTACGTCAATCTCTAAGATAACAATAAAATACATAAAAAAAAATTATATATGGGAAATGACATTTTTACCCCTGCTTTTGACGGCTTAGACGGTAGGAACTAACGGGAGGATAGTAGCAGGTCAGTTTTCGCAACTCGGAGGACCAGGATGGTAATTACGAAAGTTAGGGACTATAGGTGGTGAAACCATCAAACTCGAGGGAACTACTGATTGCAAACAAGGACATTGCGAGGTAGTTTCCCACTTCAATTTGTGGTGTGATTTGAATACTCTTTTTGTCCATAAATTTCCCCTAAGTAGTTAATATGATTGGCTTAATTATATATATATTTTTTATTTTTTAAAAACAATTATTATTATTATTATTAATATATATTTATATTATATTATTTTATATTTTATTATTATTATTATTATTATATATATTATTATAAATACATGTATACCTTTAGGTCATTTTACATGTTAATCTGAACAGTAATTTTTTCAAAATATTTTTTTACCAACCGTTGATATATATCGCTTGTCAAATCCGTTAATATAATTCGCTAACGATAACCGCTAACTACTTATTGTCAAACAAGGACATTGCGAGATAGTTTTCTCACTTCAATTTGTCGTGTGATTTGATTACTCTCTTTGTCAACAAATCCTCAAGTAGTTAATATGATTGACTTTATTAATTATATTTTTTTCATGGTATTAATAAAATACTTAGTAAATAATATATAGCATTATTTTGAATTATAACTTTGATATTTAATTAAAAAATAATGCACAAAAAAAGATAATATTTAACGGAAAAGTTAACGGATAATCATATTCTTTAAGGATAAATTATGAAATCTTAAGGGAAGATTAAAATCTGATCAATTTGAGTCATTCATTTGATTAAAAAAATTGACCGCCATTTTCTACCCATTATAGCCCTAACTCTCTTGGGCTCTTATTAGTATAGTAGATTTTTTTCATGGTATTAATAAAAATACTTAGTAAATAATATATAGCATTATTTTGTATTATAACTTGGATATTTAATTAAAAATAATGCACAAAAAAGATAATAGGGAATATGGTGAATATATTATAATCAATTGATGAATTTGAATGTAAAAAATTTTTAAATTGGAGGAATATAAAAACAATATAACTAATAAAATTATTTCTCTTAATTAATTTATTGACAATTAAATAATTTTTTTTAATAAAGACATTGTCGGGACAATATAACAAATATAATCAATTGATGAATTTGAATGTAAAGAATTTTTATATTAGAGAATAATAAAGACAATATACTAATGAAATTATTTATCTTATTAATTTATTGATAATGAATATTTTTTTTTAATAAAGAAATTGTACGTAGACACATAATTCTAAATTAAAGAAATGCATATGTATTATTTTTTTGTTGTAGCTACTAAATTATTATTTAATTTAATAAGAGTAAAATATAGTACTAATTATGCCAACTTTGATTGAGATGGGATTCGAACCTAAGACCTTTTATTGAAATCAATGAGTAAGTTAACCGTGAACTAATAGAAATTAACGGAAAATATAATATTTAACGGAAAAGTTAACAACAGATAATCATATTCATTAAGGATAAACTAGGAAATCTTAAGGGAAAATTAAAATCTGATCAATCTGAGCCATTCATTTGATTAAAAACTTTGACCGCCATTTTTTCTACCCATTATAGGCATAACTCTCTTGGACTCTTATTAGTATAGTAGATTTAAGAGGATAAGAATTATGAATATGCAGTTTATATATTATGGATCTACAACATAGAAATTATGGATATTCAGTATAGAAATTATGAGAGTATACAGTATTCTATTTTTTGATATTGTTGTTTTGTTTCATATAAGCTTAGTAAACATTTCTTGTAACTTTCAAGATGGTAACAAAGTATAAGTGGTTTATACTTGGCTAGAGAAGCTTTATGATTGTAGGAAGAAGTGGTATCCAACATTTAACAATGATTATTTTTCCGGGGGAATTTTATCTTCTCAAAGGAGTGAAACTACAAATCATTCAATTTCTAGAAGGTTATCTAAGACTGCTGGTCTTTCCTCATTGTCAATGCGCAAGGTAAGCTTAACAATGCACTCACATCGATTACAGCTCGGTACGTAGCCAGAAATGGCCTTCCAAAGATTAACGGCACATCCTTCGCGCTCTTGGCCTACATCTAGCATTACAAAATCCATAGGAATCACAGAATCTTTGATCCTAACCAACACGTCTCAGCTATGCCTCTCGGATATCGAATGGATCCATCGGCAAGTTGGATAGTCATGCAGGTCGGAGTTAGTTCAGGCATAATCAATTTATCAAATGTACACGAAGGCATCACATTTATAGAGGCTCATAGATCAACTAGTGCATTCTCAAAGAAAAGATCTTTTATTGCACATGGCACTACGAATGCACTGGGGGGGGCACCCTTCTTTTTGGGGCATCCCCTTTCAAGAACTTCCGAGCATTCCACACTGAGGTGGGCATGAACTCATTGCGAATCTCTTTCCTTTTGCTTACCTAGTTCTTTCAAGTGACAAGTCAATCTAGGTAGTTCTTAATGTGTGTAGGAAATGCATATCAACATGAAGTTTTGTTAATAAAGCATTAAACTTACCTCGTTGTTCCAGCTCGGCCATGTTCAGCATTCTTTGGGGGAAAAAGAATTTGAGCGCGTAACGAGGTGTTATTGATTTGGTGTCTGCCTTTGCCTCTTCGTTGTCAGTAGTTTCCAGAACCTCTTTACATTTTGTGATTTTTCTGCTTCTTTGTTGGGACTCTTTTCAGGTTCTAGACGGGACTGATATTGCATTAACTCTCTCCCTCGGGTTTTTTCCGTTGTGCTGGGTTAATGACCTAGATCGCTCTTTCATTCCAACTTAACCATCTGTGTAATTTGAATTTCCCATATTTTTATTGAGGTTTGTGTCCCTTACCTCATACAGTCAAATCTGTCATATTCTTGGGGTGATTCCTACTTCAGTAGAACTCTGTCATTTTTCAGTTATTGAATTGCTCGGGATAACTTTTTCATTCAAATTCTCTCATATCTGGTTGATAAGGTGCAAATCGGTTTGGGAAACGTGTGCGTGGTCGGTAGAGAGCATTGTTACTTCCTCCATAATGTTGGGCTATAGGTGATGGGCCTCCTCTACTCTGGCCATAGGCAGGTTTAACTGCCTGGGGGGCATTTCTAGGGTTCCCTTGACGGATGGACCTCCCTGATATCCATATCTTGATGGGTTTCCAACCGCTAATTGCCTCCTCTAGAGGTTGTTCGCATATGAATTTCCTCTCTGTCCTTGAACATTAGGTTATTTCATCTATAATTCCTATTGCACTCGGTTTAAGTACAAATAGCCGTGTCATGTGCCCCTCCGCCAGGATATTGCAATATAAGGCAAGGACATACACGGTTGGTTTTTGGCTTCCATTTTATGAATCATACCTTGAGCTTCTTAATTCGTGGCTCATGCTTCTCAACTTTCGCATCGTGGTACATTCCCAGATACTTCGTATCCTACTTTAGTATCTTCTTCTATTATACAAAAGGAGTTGTTAGAAGAAATCTTTCAATCAGTGCTCAGCATCAATAGGCAGATGATTGACACAAAAGCTCCACTGGAAGATGAGTCTAAAAGCATTTTACTGTTCATCAGTTAGGCCTCCATAAAAATGAACTGATCATCATCCAGGGATGCAGCAGATCGGAGTGGGGCATTGTCTACGTACGCTTAAACGCCTTCTCCACGCCTCACCTAATGATCAGTCGATCCTTTGTTTAAATCTTGACTTTTTGGGCACCTTCATTCAATTTTCGTGAGCAGGAAAATCATTCAAAAACTCTCAATGCAGTTGTCCCCATGGTGTGAAATGTTTCATTGTCCCTGAGAGTCTAACCAAGCGACCGCTTCTCCGTTACGGAAAAGGGAAACAAGGTTAGGCGAATGATGTCTCGGGACTTCATTCCGGCCTAAACATTGCTACAGATCTAATGTATCCTAGTCATATGGGTATGCGGGTCCTCCGAATGTAATCAACTGAAGGGGTGTTTGTACCAGATTAATAACTGAGGGCATGGATGGTGAAATTAATCCCTTCCATAAGGTTGAATGTTAGATGGATTATGCATAGAAAATTCTTAGAGTCATGTACTCATACTATGGTCTTCATGTGTCCTTCTCCTTGTGCCATTATCCACTGCATTTCCTTCCTTCCGCATATCCAGGTATTCCTTCACCGGGTCTAATGTTGTTGTTCCAATGTATCTCTCGGTGGGAAAAACTTTCAAATGCATTGACTCCTCGCTGAGGTTTGATTTGGTTGTGGGCCATCCTGCCTTGGTTCTTCATTCATTCCTTGGTTGTTTACGCACTTGGCAGATGCCATTTCACTTTCTATTTCTCGGTCTCTTCGGTCCTTAACCTTGAGTATAGCAGTCTCTGAAACTTCCAGGATTCAACGGAAGTTAATCCTTGTCCTCCTGTTGATCGATGTGCATCAACTTTTTTCAAGATTATAAGAAATTTGTGTGGGCTTAGAAGTAACCACACTGGATAAAGAAAAGAAAAAAAAAGAAACTTGAATCGAGTTTCAGATGAGTACAGTGTACTCCTCACTTTCTCAAAAGCTCAATCACCGTTTGCCATTTCCCAACAACTTAGGGGTGATCATCGGTCGGTTCGGTCGCTGTCGGTTAATTAATCGAATTTAAGCCAACCTTCCATAACTGGTCAAACCGACCGACCAACCATCCATAACCGATATAACGAAACCGACAGTTTTCGGTCAGTTAAATATGACCGAAATTTTTAATAAATTTGCTAAATTATATTTTATTTATTCACTACCACTATTTAGGCCTAAATTACAAGGTCCAAATTATAGCTTAATTAAGCTTTGAACAATAACAAATGGTATTCTTACGTAATAATGAACACTACTAATTACGCTAATAAGCTAATTAACATTATGTGGAAGAGAAGTGGGAATCTTACCAGGGAGCATAAACGGTGACATACTGTCTTACTGTATTGTTGTTGTTGTTTGATTTCAAAAAAATAAAAATGGTGAGGATGGCCAGTCGTGCTTACTGCTATGAAAGGTTACGGTCTTACGGAGGCAGGTCATGTAATCCAAAGCAGCTCTAGCTTGGTCCATAATGCAAACTTTCCCTTCTACCTTATATTTTCTTTTAAATTTATCTTCGGTTTCAGTTTTCTCTGAAAAATTGATAACTCGACCGAAATTTTGAAATTTTTTACCTTATAACCTGAAATCGAACCAAAAACTGAAATATTCATGCGGTTTGGTTATCGATCGTCGGTTTTTCGGTCGGTCCGATTTTTTTTGCTCACCCCTACCAGCAACGGCGTCATTTTGACAACACGCTTTTTATGGTTCTCAACTTGTGTAGCGCGGTCAAAAGATTTGATGTTGAAGGGTCTTGTATGTGATGTAGGAATTGAGTTAGGACAAAACAGGGAGTGAGAACCACGTCGAGTGTCGTACTCACGGGATGACAACTTGGAAGTTAGCAGAAGGTACAGTGAGGTCGATTTGGCTTTGAGTGATTCATTCAAGTAAGGTTGAGAAGAGAGTTGATTGATAAGAAGCAAAGAATAGAAAGCTTTGAATTAAAAGAAATATATAAGGAGAAAAATGGATTAGGATTGTGTTACATTGCATTGTGTGATTGGTTGTTCCCTCCAGTTGAGAGGTTGTGGTGATTTGAATGTGAGTTACTAGTCTTAGAAAAACGTTGCTAATGCGTCGTCATCTCGGTCTAAATGCCTTCCATAGCAATAATGATGCACAGGTGTTCATATTTCCTATGGGGCGAATTCTCGGAACACCTTGCCTACATTCCTTCCCGACCATTATCCTCTCGATCTAGGGCGGGAATGTAGAGATTAAGAGTCTACCTAGATTTAGCAATCTCTTGCCTAAATCAAGGAATCCAACATCATACAAGAGTTGGGCCCCACTCCAAGGAAGTCACAAAGATCATCCTCAACAACAAGACATTCATAACATCATCAATCAATCACCACAATATAGCCAACCAAATCAAACCCATCAACACAATAGCAATCTACACAACAATCCTAATCCTAGAATTTTAGCCAACCACCATTAAGATCAAGATCAAGCAATTGCAAAATAGGCAAAATAAGATATAAGCAATAAAGAGTAAGGGGGTTAGATTTTACCCAAATGCAAACTAGATCTCTAAATAACAAGGGGGAAATGAAGATCCAAGCTATAAATTGCTCTAAATCTTCTTGCAAATCAAATGGGTTTTTGGCTAAAACCTAGGGAGAGGAAAAATGTAAACTACTCTAGATCTAAAAACTCTCTTAAAAGCTTTTCTCAAAAATTAGTGGAACTTCTCCTCTAAAATTGTGGCACTCTCCTAGCAAATGAATCAGATTTTTCCTTAAATAGCTAGGTCTGGAATTCGGCTGTAACACCCCGTGTTACGACCCCTAAAACCAATTAATCATTAACCAATTACCCAAAAGAAAGAATTAAATTATAGTAATTAGATTAGCGAAAAGGCCCACCACTAGATCCGTGGCCCCTCACCTTTAAAACTCATGGCCCCTAGCCCTAACAAGAATAGAACGTTAGCCAGCACTATAATATCTAGACCTCCAATTTGAATATTGGGATATAAAATAAACAACCTACCACGACGGGAACCAAAATAAGCGGCACCTTCGAACCACCCACCTGAAACCAATGAACTTCTCTCACCACCCAACGAGAAGTTTCACAAGAGATTCCCTTTAGGAAGAAATCAAGACGAAAGAAGAAACTTAAAGAAAGACCACTTACCCATACAGAGGACATCTAATTTAAAGCATAAGAAGCGAATCCCCACACTACAATCGCAGTCAAACCAAAACCAATCATTAATTACACTCAAGCTACGCATTGCCCCTCTTTCAAGCCACCAGACTACCTGGTCCCCATAATTACATATGATGTAATTCAGCGTGCAATAAATCGTATCATACCTCTAGAATCCTTGATAATTAGAGTTGGATTATAGTTAATCTCCCCCACGAAATGCAGGTCGTATCTTCGATGACTCGCTTACGCATGATGATAATGTATGGCTTCTTGCAACAACATGGACCATAAATACTGATGATTCATTAGGAATAGTATATGTATTAGATGGCTTATTAGGAACTCTCTCTCATAGTAAAATCATTTACTTACCGAATCATTGATAAAATATTAGGAGAAGAAAATTAGAAACCCATAGTTCTTGTTGAATTACAGCATCAAATGATAGAACACCCATAGGAAATATATTCATGAAAAGAAAAAAAAGACAGAGAGAAACCTAACATAACACTTCACCAAATAATAACCTAAATAACCAAAAAAAAAACAGGCCAACACGAACTACAAAAAAAAAAAAAACAACATTATAATCGGCTACTTCTATTCCTCGGCTGTATGGCATGGGAAGTTCAAGCAGTGTATTGACCAAAAGAGAAATATCAACATGAATATGTTATATTAAAAGACAACATATCGCAATAGGATATGTAGTCGTTATGTTTCATATAGACGGTATTGAACCAGTTAAATTATCCTAGTGTTGTTATCTCAATTGCGTTTAAAAAGTGTCTAACAAGCCAATGGAAATTTCAGAGCGGTATCACAAAGGTACAATACACCGGAGGCGATATAATATGGTTGACAAAAAGGAGGTAACAAGATGCGTGGAGAGTAGCGCGGGTGGAGAGACCCAAACACAACGAGATAAGGCTGGGGGCCAGAAGAAAAACCAAACAAACAAATTTAAGAGGCCCCCCGCCAGAGCACACAACACCCCCCAAGAAAGAACAACTCAAAAACCAACACCAACCCACCACCTAACTCCGCGGCAAATAACTAATCAATTGGCACGACGCGGCAGCGGGCAGCCGAGCGGCGAAACC
>VALG01015231.1:0-14666 GCA_009835305.1 Ipomoea purpurea | reverse complement strand
GATCCCCACCGGTTTCGCTGTCCGATCGGGCTTATCGGCTCCCAGCTAGCCTTCCGTAACCTCTCCCCGCGCCCGGTTTTGGCCTCGAACCGTTCGGATACTTCCGTTTCTCGCGGAGAGAAGAAGTACACTCCTTTTCCGCCGTACAACGCCATATCTGCAGAGCAAAAACAAAAATTCATCGCATCGTTTTCAATCTCAACTAGAAAACAGAACAAATCGGGGGAGCGAGAAATTCAATCGCATCTTTTCAAATCCTCTTGCTAGAAGAACAGAACCAAGAAGAAATCGGAGGCGAGAAATTACCGGGGACGATGCCAGGGATCGAACTTGGTAGAGATCAATTCGGCGATAATCGGGACGGAAATCGGCAACGACGCACACTTCGGCACAGATAGTGCATCACTAGCTCCTCATCCGGTCGGATGAACCTAAATCCAGGAGTAACTGCAATCCCGTCATTTTCTGCCAATTTTCACCTTCTTTTTTTACTTTTTTTTTACAGATTCTCTTCTTGTGGGGGTGAGTGGAAGGGAAAAAGAAGCCTCTGAAAATTGAAAACTTAGGAAGTAAGCGAGGGAGTGCGGGATTTATAGAGGGGCGGGACGTGGAGGGACACGTGCACGACGCTGATTCTGGGAAAATATTTTACACGTGGCGAGATAATTGTTTTCAAATTCGGAAAATAAATTAAAAAAAAAAAAAATGAGGAGTGGAACGTGTCCAGTCGGTGCCCACTAAAGCCCACATGGGAGGTGATTGTGTCATGCTTACGGCTGTGTTTTGGAGCGACGTTACTGTGTCACGTGGTCGGCCGAGATAGGCTAAAGCGGTTGAACTTGACAGCCTCAGCGAAAGTGGGGTGGTAGAAATTTCCTGGAATACATATTTAATAAATTTTCTTTTTTTTCTTCATTTATAAAATTATTATGTGTAGGACCATTTTTTTTTTTTTCATTTACGGTTTACATTTTCAATTTTTATTCTGTATTTTCTCATTCTCTATAAATGTTATCGACATTTTTTCAAATATAATTTTTTTTCGACTACGTTGCTTATTAAAATAAATAACATGATTTCCAATTTTGAGTGTTTTTATGTCAGATATTAAATATTTTCAGATAAGTTTAATTTTAAGCAAAATATATATAATAATTTTTTTTTTGGTTTTAATTTCCCATCCTTCATTTTTTATGGACAATAAACGGCCGGGCCAACAATATGTCTCAAAAACATTTTATTTGATGGGTCTTACAAGACTGGATTCCTAACCAAAATAAGGACGAAATTCAAGAAAGAGGAGAAACAAAGAATATATTTCTCACTATGTAGTTCAAAGTTAATGGGAGCAGTAGACTACATTGAATGTGTGTTGAAGTTACACATATTATGAATCTACAGTAAAAAAAGTTATGAATGTATAGTACAGAATTATAATTTATGATATGAAATTTTGAATCTACGTTTTCTAAAAAAAATAAAAAATATAAAAGTTATGAACTTATAGTATAAAAATTATTGGATCTCTCTGTTTCACCATGCCCGCATGGCTGAACACGTTTCCACAGCAAACTTGTTAGGCTTCATGTAACATGGCATGCGCAAATTCGGGAAGAGTAAAGAAAGGAAAAAGGAACATGAATGAGAAAGCAAGGAAAATTAGGGTGAACAAAATTAGGAAGGAAACTCCATTAAGCGTATAATGCCGGTATATGGGCTATGAGGATATGATGGGAAGAGGAAGAGGAAAATGGGGTCTTGGCTGATCGAGATGGAGAATGGATGATACCACATGATAAGATTGATTAAGGGTAGTGGGACTGTTGTATAGTTTGTTGCTAACTGTTTCAGTTCATATTTGTTGCTGTTTGTAAGTTTTAGTTTAGTTTGTTGTTAGCTTACACTCTTGTCTATAATACTCTTATTTGCTGATATGCAAAATCATCCTTTTTTTTTTTTTTTTTGGAAAATGGTCAAATAGGCCGTTTAAACATTTGCTAACAGATGTCAATTAGCCCCTTCAATTTTTTAAAGGCCTTACACCAATAAACAATACATTTTGATGCAAATGAACCAAATCCAGAATATATCGACTTATTATCACACGTCAGTTGATATCCGACTATTTTTTAACATATTTTTCAGCATAAAATGATCGATTCAAGGAAAAGGCAACCACTGACAAACATATACTACAAAAAATAAAAGGTAATTCTTCCAGTCCATCAATTGTAGAATTTTAATATATACTACTTACTAATAAGAGCGCCAAGGGAGAGCTTAGGCCATCGTAGAAAACATGGTGGTTGAATTTTTATAATCAAATGATTGGCTCGATTGTCATATTTTAATCTTTCCTTTAAGATTTCCTAATTTATCCTAATGATTATGATTATCCGTATAATTTTTCCGTTAATATTATCTTTTCCGTTTAATTCTGTTTAGTTCACCGTTAACTTACTCATTGATATTCAATAAGAAAGGTCTTAGGTTCGAACCTATCCCAATCAAAGTTGCATAATTAGTACTTATTTTACTCTTATTAAATTAAATAATTAATTTAGTAGCTACAAAAAAAATACAAATGCGCTTTTTAATTTAGAATTATGTGTCTACAATGTCTTTATTCAAAAAAATTATTCATTATCAATAAATTAAATAAGAGAAAATTTTAATAAATAAAAAATAACATTCAAATAATCAATTGATTATATTCGCTACATTGTCCCTACAATGGTCTTTATTAAAAAAATTATTCATTATCAATAAATTAATTAAGAGAAATAATTTTATGTTATATTGTCTTTATATATTTCTCCAATGTAAAAATCTTTATATTCAAATTCTCATCAATTGATTATATTCACTACATTGTCTTATTATCTTTGTGCACTATTTTTTATTTAAATATCAAAGTTATAATACGAAATAATGCTATATGTTTTTTACCAAGTATTTATTAATACCATGAAAAATTAAAAAAAATATAATTAATAAAGTAATCATATTAACTATATGGGGGATTTGTTGACAAAAAACAGTATTCAAATCACACAACAAATTCAAGTGAGAACTTACCTCGCAATGTCTTGTTGGACAATCAGCAGTTAGCGGATATATTATCAAATTTGACCAGCGAATTATATCAACGGTTGGTAAAATATAATTTAAAAAAACTACATCGTTTAGATTAACATGTAAAATGCCTAAGGGTCATAATATATTTAATAATAATAATAATATTTTAAAATTAAAAAATATATATATAATTAAGTCAATCATATTAAGTACTTGAGGGATATATCGACAAAATGAGTATTCAAATCACCAACAAATTGAAGTGGAAACTACCTCTACCTCATAATGTCCTTATTTTGTAATCAGCAGTTAGCTCTCAATATTAGTATTGATTTAATATTTTATGCTCTTATTTTTATTTTTCTCTCTTATGTACCGTTTGGTTTCAACCATAACTATACAATTATTTTATAGACAATTATAATCAATATTGACTATATTATCTTGCATTTGTAAACTTAGAATTACCTATTTAATACACAAAGTCAAATTCAATTATCTATGCATGAACAATTCCAATATAATCTTGTCTTGATATACTTTAAAGTACTTATTTTTTTTTTTAAAAAAAAACATTGGGCATTATCTCAATCGCGCATTTGCGCGTAAAAAACTAATATAACATATATGTGCGTATGTATATATGTATGTATTTATATATCTTTATATATTTACTTATGTAATTATTTATTTGTTTTTTTTACGATCTCTCATTTACTATGAAACATTTGCTTTAATTTACTTTTCGTAAAACTCATTGTGACTAATTTTTTTTTTTTTTTCCTAATCTAATTCCAATGACAATCCCAACCATACTCCCCCCACTCAATAATAATCTTAATCTTATTTTCTTATTATAGAGTAAGTGGGAAGTTGACAAGGTAGATTTTGTCCCATTGCAGTATATGAAATGAGTGGAAAAGAGCTTAACGAAGTGTCAACACACAGTTGGGTGCACCACTAAGACAAGCCACATTGCTTCTTTTCAAATGTGAAAATGTTGTTTTTTGTATTCTGTTTGTTGTTTTTTATTTTTTTGACATTTGGGCCGCGAAACTTTATTGCGTGTTATATGGATGATAGTCCCCTAATAAATGGAACGAAAATGGCATGTGATGTATGAATAACATTTGAGCATTTACCTAGAAATAGAAAATGAATGAGTTTTGAACTATTATATATTGCGATGACACCTCTGTTATCATTTTAGATGGGTGATCGCATGATTGAATCTTAAAAATGATTGAGAAAGTATATAAAAAAAAAAATACTCTAAACCAAAATTTTATACGGATTACTATTTAGCATATTTTGTAATTAATTCACCATGAACCACTCAATTTCTGTAATCAATACAAAGCACAAATAATTAAAACACAAGAAGGTATAGAATTTGGTATAAATGTTCAAGTACTCTAATTAGTACGGAGTACAAAACATTTTTCACGGAAAATATCTCAAATGTAAAGAAAAGAAAACCACATATACTATTAAAAAAAAGATGAACAAATGATAGATTTTACGTGCTTAATGGAAACGCAAAAGAGTTCAATTGCATAAAGTAACGAGTTTTGAAGGACATGTGTAGTAAGAACTAAAGAAGCAAATGGTCAATTTGTGTATAGCTAGCTTTCAAAGTTTATTCTGTCAAAGTTAAGCTATTTGATCTGCACAATGACAAAACAATTTAAATTAAAGAATGGAAAAGTCACTAACACATTTTCTCCTTTGTCAATTGTAGAGTATAGTATTACCAGAAGTGAGACCAAAACTACACTGAAGAACGGAAATGTCAATGTGAAGGTACTTAGGGCATTTTCAATAGATTGATTTTTTGTACAAAAATTAAGAAAACAAGAAGCCATGTAAGATAAGATGAGGGAGAGATAAGAAAAAGAAAATAAGAAGAAAAAAAACAAAGCAAAAATAACGACAATTGCAGAAAACAAGAAACATAAAAAAGAATGCCCGCATGGGTAGCTCAACTGATCATAGAGGTAAAATTTTGGAAGAATGACCAGGGATCAAGTCGTGACTCGTGAGGGGGCTCCTTGTGCGCAGTGAGCACCGGTCTAGCCTCTGTAGTTCATGTTCAATTGAGTCACCATGATTTACATCCTCCCCAAATGCTCTGTCAGGTTGGGGTTCAACCTTTTGGAAGAAGAAACAAAAAAAAAGAAAAAAGACTATTAATGCGCTGGCAGCATCTGTATGGTGTGGTCCAAATGTGGGACCCACCCAAGAGAGAGAATGAAATTTGTGGGTAGAGTTTTTTCAGCTTTGTTGTTATTTTTTCTTCTTTTTTTCACACATTTTTCTCTCTTCTCTCTCTTATTTGGCACTTAAAAACTTGTGCTAAAAACTTATCTATTGAGGATGCCTTATTGGGGTTGGTCTGAGGCTGAACACATCCCTTCAAATCTCACATTGGCAATGTGACATGGCAAGAGAGAGAAAATAACTTTTTATTTGTTTTATGCTTATGTTCTCATCGATGCTTCTGCACAACTTCTTCCTCCTTTAAAAAGCAGCAAACCTAGTGGCGGTAAATATGTTAACCGAATAATATTATATGAGTAACAATAGTTGCATAAGTGAACTGAGATAATTGTATTGCTAAGTGTTCAATCTTTTCAGTACAAAATTTTGAACGTGTTCTCTGCTAGCTGAGGGAGTTCTACTTATACTGGGTCTAACGGTAACAATATGGTGGGACATAAATAGGGGAGTTGTTATTTCTCCCTCTTTAATGGCATAGTAAATGGCTTGTAGTAACGTTCCACCCATTAGTATCCTCCCCGTTGAAGTTCTGTCCGTTGAATTTTCATATGGTGCCGGGTTAGGTACCTGTTGACAACCCGAGTCGGGTGCTAGCACCATTACTATGTCACCTAGCTCTTTAGGTATGGACTTACAAACATCGAGCGCCCATTTGACTCTCATATTTGTCGTGGTAGTTATATAAACAAAATTATGTTATTCAAATTAAAATATGGACCCCGACCACATTCCACCCCAATTTGTAAAATATAAAGTATATTACTAATAGAATCTAATAATGTATTTAAAAAGTATAACGAATTGACCAAAATTTTTTAAAATTTTTATTACAATTAATTGAGAAAATTATAAATCAAATAAATAAAATCTTAAATATAGTTATAAATATGAGAAATTTTTACTTTTAGTCCCACGAGTATTGCTGCATTTTCGCATCTAGTCTCAAAGTATTAAAATTTCCAGATTTAGTTCACAACTTTTAAATTCTTACCACATTTAATCCTTCCGATCAAGATTTCATCCATCAATGATCATATTTCTACCAAGTAAATTATTTTAAGGGCAAAATTATCATTTAATTTTTTTCTTAAACTTCATATTTTTTTCCCTAAATCAATTCTTGCAACTCTGTTCTCGACGGTAGCCATTTTCATGCAAGATTTGTTCTCCCAACTACTGTAAATTTTATTTTTACAAAAGCAAACCACATAATGTACCATAAATATAGTAAATGGCCAACATACATATGAACAAAAGGAATATTAAGAATGTCTGCTATTATTTCCCTGCTGCTCCAACTCTTCAATTCACAAAATCCTTAGCATTACACTTGAACAAGGAGCATTACAATGGCAATAATATTACATAAAGTCACTGCTGTAAACTTAAACAAGGATCAGTCCTTTTAAATGAACAAAATGCACTTCAACTTTTCCATTAATAAAGACTTAAATATGGTTCACAGTACAATATCTATCACTCCTCACATTCACAACACTTGCAGTCCAAGCAAATGATCAACCTTTTCCACATCTTGAATGGGCCTTGATGCAAAATTTAAAAGGCCAAAGAACATTTGAATACAATAAGCAGTACCTACAAAACACAATTACAGCAGCTTACGAATAAATGAGATCTGATGCGGCTGGCTTCAGTCTCGGGAACATGTGGAAGTGTAGTCGTACGTTTTGTGTGCTTCCTCTCGTTCTTCTGATAATGTATGGAATGATCCAGCAAGCAAAACTGGATATTTAAAAAACCCAAGCTTGCCCATACCCATTTTTAGGCTCAATTACCCGCCTTGTTATAGAGTTGGGCGTAAACCCTCTTAGTACGATGCACAACGATCAAACTCAACACAAACGCGATAATGCAGAGAGCGGACATTATACCAAAGTGAGCGAGTAGCATATGGTACCAGTGCACGTAAGGACTTCATCATCCGCAAGTAAATTTGATGCTCGGGCAAGTCCTTGTTGCTGCTTTGCTTGGTAGTCGTAGATGCCACTGGCTATTACTCCAGAGAAGACCAAGGAACCAGCTGGACTTGCCAACTAAGGAAATTATATAATGCTCCGAAGCTTTTCAATCCAAAAAGTTCAGAAATCGCACTGGGACCGATTGCCCAGTGGGCTCCATAACAAAGGCCTACCATGACAGAGAGTACATAAATTGCGCCCGGCCAGCCCATGGAATAAAAGAAAAGCACAAATGCCATAACAATTTGAACAGCAGCCATTGCCACTGGCCTTGGGTATGCATAATTTCTGGTAAGAAATAGAAAGAAAAGCACTAGAAATCAGAGAAGATCGCAAAAACCAATAATATACTATACTATAATATAGTTAAACTGGAAAAGAGACGGATTAAAAACCCATGACGCACCTTACAATATTTTCAGAAAAGTATCCACCTGCAACACGGCCAAGAAAGTTAAAGATGCGATCATTGAAACAAATACATGGGTATTGGCATACCCTAGAGACTCGGACATCTGACCGAGATTATCAATCACTGTTAAGCCAGAACCAGATGCTAGTACCAGGGAGATAAAAATGAGCCAGAAATCCGCCTTTACAAGTGCCTGAAGTAAAGTAAAATCCTCGCCCCTGCGTGGGCCCTTTCTCCTCTTCACCGAACTGCTCCTTCTGCAGCAGCTTGATATAGTTTAGCTTGCAAATGAGCAATCCTTTTCTGTCTTTCTGGTGGTGGGAGTGTGTCTACCTCTGGAGGTTTCTCCTCCTCAAGTTCACTGAAAATTACCTCTTTCGAATCCTCCCCAGACTTAGAGGGTTCTTGTTTCTCAGATCCAGGAGAAGGCTTTCCTCTAGTTGAGATCTTGATCCCGGGAAGAAAACCAAAAATAGTGGGGATTGTAATTGGAAGCAATATGAGAACAACCAAGCCAATGGTTAACACGGTTATCAAATTTTGGCTCACACTCGCTAAATCCTGGAGCAGCAGAACTGCCAACAGATACGCTGCCAAAATAAGGCAAATGCTGTAAGTAAATAGGAAACTTGACTGATCAGATGGCCTAGCTTGTCTGTGACCTCCCACAGGTCTCACTAAGAACATCACAGCAGTGATCACAATCGATGGCCAACAGCAACCATGAAGACCAGTGATGATTGATCAGGGAAGTTGATCATGGTATAAAGTTGCGTCAAAATTGCACCACTTAACCCTGCAAATCCTTTCAGTATTCCAACTATTGGACCACGGCTTTTGGGAAAATTTTGAACACTGGAAACTAGAGCCCCAGTATTGAAGTATGTCTCGCCATTTGTTCCCACAAATATCAAAACGCAAAGCTGCAACAAAAAGTCCTAGGTCAGCAACTACAATAGAGAAAAACAGGATTCTCAATTTCTCATTGCGCTTACAGTTATGTAAGCTGAAACAGAATAAAGGCAATAAAATGCCCACACACTCGGATACAAAGGGGAGCCGCACCACATAATTTAACACAGTCATCGATAAACAACTAGATATTTGAAACACCAGAAAAATCATGTGCAGCTTGGAAATGAGCATAAATAAGGTTCAGATAGGAATGATGGATATAACTAGCTCAGAAAAGAAAGAATATAGCCTAGTTTAATGGTGAGAGTAATGTTCAAGTACCTTAGTCTAAAATTTGAGAAATAAACAATTAATATCCATGACCTAAGGTTGGATTTGCTAAAAACTTTCTAGTCTACAGAAGAACTTCATTAGTAGTTGTTAAGATTACTATTCCATGGATTTGATGATCATGACCTATAATATTATTCAGGATGGTAATAAGGATTTCAGTCATTGATATTAGAATCTATGCTAAAGGAAGCTAGGTTTTCAATGGTGATTCATAAATACTCATACAGGCAACTAACTATGGAATCAGATTGCATTCAAAAAAAAAAAAAAAAAACTATGGAATCAAATTAAAGAATCAATAAATTCATTTGACCTTAGATTACTTAGCAATAAGATCAGATCTGATGAGTCAATAATTAATTAATCCAGTAAAATAGAGAATGGAGAGAGTCATCGAAAAACAGTAGAGAGGGATTGAGATTGAGGAAAGCAAAGCAGAAATTGATGAGGAGCAAAGAGATAGAGACCAGCCAAAGAGGGAGCTCAGGAATCTTGTGGGCGACGATAAGCCAGACGAGGCCATAGCCGAAGAAGTTCTGCAAAACGCCAATGAAGAGGACGACCCAGATGGGCATAATCTCGCAAAGGACCCCGGGAAGGAAGCCAATAGCATCCCCCAAGTCCTTAGCGACGCCGAGCATGGCAACCTGCCTCTGATTGTAGCCCATGGCGGTCTTGATCACCGGAGAGATGCTGCCGAACAAGTAGCCGATGCCGGAGCAAGACTGTACCCACATTGAAGCCACGAAAACCAGCCATCTATCATTTAAGAAAGCCTTCACTCTCTCCCTCACCACCATGGCCTCTTCTTCTTCTTCTTCTTCTTCTCTACATACAAATGGAAAGGATACAAGTAGGAAGAAGAACAGTTGCAGAGAGGATAAGAATCACAATATATAGAAAGAGCTGAAGAGCTATAAAGTGGTAGTTGAGAAGGAAGGAGGGAAGGTGTTTGGTGGATGGATATCCACAGATCAGACGTTTCTCTACTCTGAAAATGAAGAAAATGAATCAAAAATGGTCACCAACTTCCTTGTTTCACCTTCCTAATTCCTATCCTATTCACTCTAGGCTGCGTTTGGGAAACCAATACTTTGGGAATCAAGTGGGATTAGATTATCATTAAAACTTTTACTTTTTAAACTAAACAAACTGAGATTTATTGCATTACCTGAAGAATACACAAAGCCTTTGTGACAAAGGTGGTATAGGCCGGGAATCAGCTTGGTTGGCGTGATTCTCCTGTGTATTCTTATCTCTTAAGAAAAATTAAGAGTTCGAATATTTCTTCTATGGAAAAATTAATATGGACGTTATTTTACCTCTTAATTGAGCTGGCTCGGTACAGATAAAGATTAATCTAAGTATAGTATGAGTTTAAATGTGTTTTTTACCGTTAAGGTCTACTCAGGACACATTCGCTAAGGTATGTGCTAACTTGTTTCTAATTGCATTACATAACTAATTAACGAATCAAATAAAGGTGTTTGGTTGGATGAAGAAAAAAATTTCTAATCAGAAAAGTAGTATTTTTTTTTTTTAACTTGGGAACAAAAAGTAAACTCACATAACTATTTTTAAAATTGTAGAGTAAAACCACTAGTAAGAAACAATTAAGGAATTGAAATTACATTTTTCTCAAGATAAAATATGTGCAGAACTATTAAAAAGAAAAAATTGCTCAAAACTTACTAATTTTTATCTAAAAATTTTTAGTCCGAAAGACCATAACTTCATTTAGAATGTTTCAATCAATTTATGATAGCTGATAGGATGCGATGGTGATGATGATTACTGATTAATTCATATATCGATCAGAGACATCAAATCCCTTTTCTCATTCTCCAAATCCATAATTAAATAACCAAACCTAAAAAAAAAAAAAAAAAATACTCCGTATCAAGTCCACGTGTTATAAACACAAAAATTAAATAAGAGTCGTGTAAAAAACATTATATAAGAGTCGTGTTAGTTGTAGAAACTACTTTTTTTTTTTCCAATTTTTAAATTCTTCTGAGGGCTTAAAAGTGGAAAAATGACTTTTGAAAAATTCTGTTATTTTTCAGAAAATATTTTTCTTTTCAGTGTTTTGTTGCATTTTAGAAAAGTGTCTTGTGTCTTTGGTTCATTTTATGAAAAATGAGCATAATTATTTTTAATTTTAAATATTTAAAATATACAATGATGGTGGTGGTGACGGGTGATTGGTTGTTCCAGACTTCCCGTGCTATAAACAAAAAATGACTTCCATAGAAAAAAAATCATTTTTTCAAAAAATTTCCTCTATTTTTTATTGACCACACCCTATTTTCTATTGACTTCCATTTTTCCCTCCTAGTCAAACACTGAAAACCTAAAAAATGATTTTAAAAATAATTTTCCACGTTTCCAAACACGTCCTAAATTTTTAATTTTTCTTGAAATTCAAATATCTTTTGAATTATAGAATATGAAATTATTAGTAATGTTTAACAGTTTACATATAAAATTATCAATGTGTAGTAACTATATATTGTATTAAGTAGCTTTCAAAATTGGCAATAGTGGTAACCAGATCAATAATTGGGGGGTAAATTAAATAGAAGAGGTGGAAAAAAATAAGGATTAATGTTAGTAAATGATGATAGTGATAGAGGTATTTTTTTATTTTTTATTTTTGAAAATATAGTGATAGAGGTTTTAATTTTGTATATGGTTAGGTTGGTATTAGGTAGGTAGATGGAATGAGTAAGATGTCTACAATTATTATTGTGTGGATATCTTCTCTTTTTTTTTGTCAATCACACATTGTGGTCTGGGTCTTTCTCTGTATGTTTAACGGTCCAAGTTCACCGGTTTCGCTTCGAGAGGCAGAGAAGCTGGCCCAAAGGGGATCGTCACAGAGAGCTCATTTGCCACTTGAGCTACCCTGTTAGGTTATTATTGGAGCAAATACCAATTTTGGTCCACAAGTATTAGTAAAATGACAGTTTTGGTCCACATGTTTAATTCCTACCAATTTTCATCCACGACTATTGTTTTAGTACCAATTTTCATCCACAACTATTGTTTTAATACCAAAAATTCATCACACCGGTCACCCTTTCATTTAAGAGATGCCGAAATATGAAATTATTATTGGTAGTTTCGTGATTTTCAAATTAGGGATCCCTATTTGAACATGAATAATGGATTTAAGCCCTAAGATCTATCCCAATTCGCATTTTTCCTCCTCAAATTAAGGTAGGATGAGGAGGAGAACTGCGAATTGGGATCGTTCTTAGGGCTTAAATTCATTTATTTATGCTCAAATTGGAATCTTAGGTTGAAATGGACGAAAACGCTCTTAAAATTTTTAGATTTCGAGATGTCTTAAATAGATTTGGTGACCGACATGATGAATTTTGGTACTAAAATAATAGTCGTGGATTAAAATTGGTACTAAAACAATAGTTGTGGATGAAAATTGGTAGGAATTAACATGTGGACCAAAATCGTCATTTTGTTAATACTCGTGGACCGAAATTGGTATTTGCTCTTATTATTGTGTGGATCATACTATCAAATAATTTATATTCGTTTGCAAATATATAATATATATATATATATATATATATATATATATATATTATATATATATATAATATATAATATATATATATATAATGTACTTTTTGTTATAGTCCACACACAACACTGTGTGGACCAATAATTTGCCAAATATCTACTAACTATAATAAAACCCAATAATGTTAGGGTTATAATGGAATAAAATGTGTTAGTGTTATAGATTGCATTAAAATTTTGTACCTTATATTATTTTTCATAAACTAATGCAAGTAATTTTCAATGTTATCTTTCATTTTTTTTAAAAATAATTCTTAATATTGTTAAATCTAGCCGTTAAGTTATAATTAATTAGAATTAAAGATATGTTAAAATGTTAATGTAGTTGATTTTATTGATAACTTATACATTTAGTTTTTATTTCTTGTACTTTTACAAATACATTCTAATTTTACCATTTTCTTCTTAGTTTTCCTACACCATTTCAATCCTTATGATTTGTTATTAAAAAATATATATATAAAATAATTTTATTTAAAAAAAAAAAAAAAAAAAAAAAAAAAAAAAAACCTTTCTGTTGATTTTGTTGAATTTTATTTTTAACTGCTTAATTTTTTGTAGTGTTAGTATATATAAAAATTGTAGTTCAAATCTTTTGACAATTAAAAACAAATTAATAATATTTTCTCTTTCATTTCTTTGAATTTCAACAAAATGAAGTAATTTATTATTCAACTACATATAAATATATATTTGATAGTGTAAATCGTTGTATATGATTGATGAGTATAAAATTCTAAACAAATTAATAATTTAATTACCAATTGTGTGCAGTGGCGGACCCAGGAATTTTGTTCAGCAGGGGCAAAATATTAAAGCAAAATTAATAATTAGAAAAAAATAAAATAAAACACTTAAAAAGTATAGCGATAAATAAATAAATAATGTTGGATATAAGAAAATTATAAAACACATCAAATATTATAAAAATATTCATAACAAAATATGAACATAATTAATTTGATAAAATAATTCGAATAAAAGATCCATTATAAATTACACATCTCATCTCATTATTACTAATATAATAGTGAAAATGTGAAATAATGAGAAAAGGAGTGTAAATGTGAAATAATGAGAAAAGGTAGTGTTAATAAGAAAGTGAGATGTGGAAAGTAAATAAGGAATTCGAACACTAGCATGCATTCAGACAAACTACCAACTAGATATAGAGGGGATTCGAACCCTGGCATGCATTTAGAAGAACTACACGCTTAACCAACTGGGCTAAGCTTCACTTTGGCATGCATTTAGAAGAACTACACACTCTCTATTTTCTTAATCTTATACTAAAACTTGTACTATATATACACATATACATACAAGGGTTATATAAGGGTGGGGGTGGGGTGAGTGGGCAGCTGACCCACTGCCCCCACTGTAGGTCCGCCTCTGATTGTGTGTGATATTTATAGTTTTAAATTTATTTTTGATAATGTAAGTATACATTTTATTTTTAACGCAAGACATTTATTTAGTTGCGCAACGCACTTCATTTAACTAGTATTTATAGATAAATGATAACAAAGTAGTAGATAAATAAGTGTTGAGATACGTCATACATATGAATGTCGTGCTACGATAAGTATGAACGTAACAGAGAGAGAGAGAGAGAGAGTAATGATAGTAAAATTAGCACCGAGTAACGGTTAAGTTATCCGCATCCCGAAATACCCATCACTATACAATGGATCATGATCCACGTTGCAAGGTAAAGCTAGTTACATAAATGTTGAACTTTAGTATATTGAATGCGGATTTTTTGAAAAAATTCATTTTTAATGTACTCATGTTCATTTTTGGGTAGTAAGCTTTAAATGTTCTTAAAATAAACATTTATCAATAGCTAACATTATAATTTGCCCCAAAATATATACTCTAGCACAAAAACTTATGTGAGACCATCTTACACATTCTTGTTTATGAGACGAGTCAAATTATATTGTAGACAACTGGATATGTGTAAGTATTACAATTATAACTATAAGTATTAACAATAATATTTATCATTAGTAACAATTTATTTTAACCTAAATAGTATCACAATTTTCAAATATAATAAT
>VALG01015228.1:0-10133 GCA_009835305.1 Ipomoea purpurea | reverse complement strand
GATTGTCCAAAGCTTGCCTCTTCATTGTTCTAAAACTCCTGAATAAAATTCAACCTCTATATAAAGAGAGGTCGAATCAGGTAACCCTCAATCACCTCATACTGCGAAGAAGTAAAGTTCTGTAGAATGAAATTTGCCGATTCAAAATGTTTCTGTGAAGCAAATCAGTCACACCAGAAGAAGAAAATAAGGGTTTGATTAGATGTTAGAGGATGCAAAATGCGAAGTTTAGTAAAGAATGCTTATTGCATGATAAGCAAGGTAAATTTAATCTTTGTTTTTCAGATGCTTTAATATACAATTGTATGTACACATAATACTTGCCAGGATAGAGCATCAGACTGTAGATTATTAAAGCTTTTCCTTCTTTTCCCTTTTTAAGTAATATTATCTGCTATGGACCTATAATCTATTAGAGGTTATATCAAGGTCATGCAGGGGCAGCAGTTATACCAGAAGCCTCGCCTAAAAGGGATCAGCGTTGAATAGAGGCTACCGGGAAAACGTCCAATATCTATTCCACAGCCGTAGCCAAAGCACATGGAAGCCAATGGAACTATCAGTGGAGGAGAAGCATATACTCAGGAGATGAAGGAGCCAACACATGAGGAGATAGGAAAGGTATACAATTCATTACTCATGTATTTGTTTAGGAAAAATGGCAAGATACCTAAGGACTTAAAATGTTGGTTGGTCAATCCTATGTCATTAAAATTGCTACTAGAAATGTAAAGTTTAAGAGGCAGTTAAATGTTTTTCCTGTGCTCAAACTTGAGAATGATAATGCACTATTTGCAATTTACTAAACCTGATTCACAAAGCAAAAGATTTGAGTTCCGAAATTCTAAAGCCAGATGACAGTGACAATGATGAGGTTCAGATAACATAAAATAAAATAAAAAAAGCTAATCTTTCTTAATTAACAAATCTTTCTGCATTGTTAATAAAATAAAATTAAAAAAAAAAAGGGATTGGGACCAAAAAATAACAAAGTATAGCGTTCAGATATCAGTATGTGGCATCAGAATTAACATTTTATCATGCTAATAACCTGGAAAAATTGAAAAGTGAATAACATTATATATTTAGAAAGCAAATTGCAGGACTATCAAACAATATGAGACATATTCTGCAGTAAGCAACGGAGAGGAAGCAAATCCACGGAAAATAAAGGTTATAAATATACCTTCTAGCAATTTACTATTTAAACAGATTCAACTCTTCCAATCAGTTTTTCCATCCTCAGCTTTGCAACAATCATTCATGTATTAACTGGGCCCTATTTACTGTGTATAAAAAATAATGATTAGTTGTTTCATGTTGACAAATCTATGAAGAAAAACCTAATCTGTTCAATTATACTAAAACCCTAATACAATATATATACATCATAGGATGAAATCATTTATAAGTTTAGGGGGGTGTATTCAATCCAGACTTTTATAGAGTTTTAATGACTTTTAACGACTTCAAAGTTTGGTTGTATTCAAATTTAAGACTTTTAAAGACTCTTTAAAAGTCTACTGTATTCGATTCAGACTTTTCAGAAGTCTTTAATAGTATACAGGTATTCGTTCAGACTTTTATAGAGTTTTTTAAAAGACTACTGTATTCAAATATTTATCAACTTTCATAGACTTTATCAGAATAGCATTTCTGTAGACTTTTTCTTCATTAATATAAATAGATGAAATCCGACCCTCCAACCTCAAACTTTTCCAATCTTCTACAGACTTTTTTCCCTCTCTCAACCAGACAACTTTTTCATCAAATTGTCGGTACGTTTGAAACTTTCATTATCTATACGTTGTAATTTTTAAATTTTTTAGGCAACTTTGTTTGCTGGCTAACAGCAGCAAGAAATAATTTTCTTGCTGCGTGTTCGCAGCAAGCTTGCTGTTCGCAGCAGCAAACATGCTGCGAACAGCAAAAATTCTGCTGCGAACAGCAGCATCTCTGCTGCTGTTCGCAGCATAAATATTCTACACAAAAATTAAATTAATATACTCAAATTTTAAATTTTTTTTATATAATTATTAATATTTGTATTTTATTTGTTTAAGGTTGAATTTTTGAGTTCTTATTTATTTGATAGTAATGGGGGATTCAAGAAAGGGAGTAAAGGTAAAAGTAAAGGTAATTGGAAATTATGCAAATTATTTTTTTTTGGCCACCTGAGGAGAGAAATGAGTTGTTACAACTTATGTTGATGCGATAAAAAATGGATGCGTGATAGTAGTGGGGGTTTAAGCAAGTTAACTGTGGAAAGAGATACTTCCGGCTCTTAATTGAAAAGCTTGGTGTCAAAGATCGTATGCACAATACCAAAGCAGATTGAAATGGTTCAAGCATCGTTTTAACAATTTTTCTGAGCTTATACGTCATAATTCTGGATTTGGTTGGGATCCAATCACAAAGAGGTTTACTGCTAGCGATGAGGTGTGGGAAGATTATTTTTAGGTGAGATTTTTATATCGTTTAATTAACATAGATGTTTCATAAATTTTATATTTTAAATAATTTATTAACTATTTTATTTTTTCTTTTCTAGTCTCATCCTACTCATAAAAATCTACGGACAGATACGATTGCTGACTATGACGATTTAGCATTTGTATTTGGAAGTAGTACTGCTGTAGGAAAAAACTCTATCGGATTGGGTGATGAAACTGATGCAAGAATCTATAGTGTTGAAGAGATAAATCAGTGTAGAATTGATCAACGTACACTTTGATTTATTCTAACGATGGATTTACACAAAATGATATACAAGTAGATTCTCAAGATCCACGATTATTCAACAAATATACTTCATCAGCACCTCAAGAGATAAATGTGGAAGCAACTTCAAACACAAAAAATTATTAAAGAGAAAAAGGAATAGAACGGAATATGAAGGAACCCCATAGTAGTTCAACAGAGGACAACAAATCGATCTCAATGTGTTAGATAAATTATCTAATACTCTTGATTCGATTGCGCTTGATATCCATATTTTGTGCAAAAAAAGGGAAAAAGAAAATGTTGTTGGATTGCTATTAAGGAACTTCCTGGACTTGGGATAGTGATACTTGTTTTCAAGGTTTTGGAATGGGCTGACACACGAAATCAAAGAAAGATACATTTATGAAATATGTCACCCCAAGATCCGCTATTAAGTGGATAATGTTCAAATTGTCCAATGAGAGTCATAGTATTATTATTTATTATTATAAGACTATTATTAGTTTCATAAATTTGTTTCATGCATTAACAATATTTGGTGTTGGATTTTTACATGAAGTTTGATAGAATTATTGTAGTATTACTACTTTTTTTACTATTAATTCTTTTTCTTTACTTTTTTTTTTTTAAAAAAAAAATTATTTTTTATTGTTTCAATAAATACTTTTGTTTGTAGGGTACTATTTAAACCATTTAGGTGATTGTATATAATGTCAAAGCTCTAGTATTTGATAGCAATGACGGGACTTTGAGATGGTTGATGTGGGGAAGGAAGAAACAAGTAGATGAAGAAATTGGGAAGAAGTAAGTTTTTTATGAAAAATCATTCAACGTTTATCGGGAAATAATTTCTATGATATACAAGTTTAAAAGAGGTTATTATTGAATTTAATAATGGGTGAACGAATTGAACATTACTAGCTCGACGACCGATTACTTCACGTGGATACAATTACATTACAAAACGTATTGGCTGAAGTTCTAATAACTTTCGGCAGGTATACAGAATGTATCCAAATGTGTTTTTAAAAGTTATGTCATATTATAAGAGAGAAAACACTTCTAAAGGATACAAGATACATTTACTGTTGAAAGAAATGGTTGCAAAACATTTTTTAACTACAGTTGGTCAGAACTCTTAGATATTGTCGATTACTCGTTGAAACATTTTATCGGTCACACTTTGCTACAAGTAAGAATTTCTTAACAAATTTAAAGCTTCTTAACACAATAGCACCTGAGTATGATGGTCAACCTAGTTTCACAGTGCCTACACGAATAAGAGAAGTACAAGGTTTTACCCATATTAAGGTAAGCAATAAATCACCCTTATTTGATTAATTTTGTTCTGCTTTTTATGCGTCGGTCATAGATATATTCTTATAAATGTGAATATGAAATCATATTTATGTGTTGAATTTACTTTTAGGATTGTGTGGAGCTAATTGATGGCACACATATTCCAGCAATTGTAACTGGGGTGATGTAAGCAGTTATCGTAATCGTCATGGAATAATTCACAAAATGTATTGGCTGGCTTGTAAACTTTGATTTAGAATTTCATATATGTTTTCTAGCGGGTGTGGGAGGGGTTCAAGCACATGATTCAAAATTGCTAAGGACAGTTTTAAGGAGGAATGGCCTTAAAGTACCACAAGGTCAGGTTTAGTTTAGTTTTTTTTTTAAAAATAATATTAAATAACTTACATATTGGTATAATAATATTTTAAATGTGTGTAGGTAAATACTTTTTAGTGGATTGTGGATTTCCAAACCGACAGCAATTTTTAGCTCCAACGAGGTGTAGTTATCATCTTCAAGATTTTTTTCGGACAAGGTCGTGACCCTGAAAATTGATGTTGAGTTATTCAATCTACGACATTCTTCTTTGAGGAATGTAATTGGAGAGGATATTTGGTATTTCAAATACGAATTTTACGATCTTCCAAGTCATCAACCTCCATTCCCTTATAAGACTCAAGCAGAACTTGTACTAGCTTGTGAAGGCTTCATAATTTCTTCGCAAGAGTGTCGTAGCGTATGAGTTTCCAATTGACCTAAATTTTATATGAATCTCCTTCACCTTTACCGACGACTATGATGATAGATAATTCTTGAAACATCTGTTTTGAAAACACAAGAGTAACAACGGAGAGCATGCCAATGAATGGAGGGCTAAAATAGCTTTGGATATGTGAGAGACACCCAACAAGGTGAAAAACAATTTCCAATCAAAGAATAATTTACTAACAAGATGAATATTTTAATTTGTACTTTCATTTTAGACATTTTTGATTAATTAATATTACCATATTAGTTGTTTCATTATTCAAAGATAATATTTTTTATTGGTTATATTTAGTGAAAATAGATTATATATTAATTGATTAATCTATTTCTTTATGTATAATATAAATCTAGTTTTGTGACAATCAATATTTATTTTTTATTTTTTTGCAATGCAGTAATTTATATGATTTATATAAAATATATTTTTACGAAAATATAAAATAATGTATTATAGAAAGTTATGGAATGCTTTGTAAGGGTGTATTCAATTTAGAATTTTAATGAATTTGTTAGACTTTTTAATATGAAAAAGTTTTTAAAAGTCTATAAATGTTTGTCTTATGGATTTTTAAAGACTCTTACAAAGTTGATTTTTAGAGTTTAAAAGATTCTAGGAAAGTCTACGAAATCTCTACAAAAGTCATTTAAAATCCATCAACTTTAAAAGTCTTTGAAACTCTTTAAAAGTCTTTGATTGAATTTACACCCCCTAAATAGTAGATAGCTAATGGAATACAAGAGGAATAGGAATTAGGATCGGTTACTTAGCTTACTCGACATCTTCCTCTGATTTTGCAACATAATATCATCGTCCTACCAAGAAAATGTTAAATACCGTAGTAAGGCTCCAGATTTTGCTGTAACGGCACCAGACAAAGAACAAATAAACCCTATAACACTAATTTCGTCCCCACCTCACCCTAAAATTTACACAACAACTGTAAACAGTGTGCGATTTGTGTAGAACAACAACGATTTGAAAGATAATAGATGAACAAAACGGAAAGTAGACTAAGAACGGCAAAGTGTAGAAGATTGCGATTCGGAAATCGCTAGAAAGAAAGCGAGGGATGGTAGAGAGAAGATGAATCGGTGGATTAGGTGGTATTTTGAGGCTGTCCGATTAAATTTTATACTTTTTCTATTTGGGTCCGGTTTTGGGCTGATTTTTGGGTTTCTGTTTGGGCAAATATAGGTTTTATATATATGTTGGTTAGTTATTGCAGCCGAGTTTGTTAATTTTTATAACTATATTATATATATATATATATAATATATTATATATATATATATATAATTTAATAATTATATTGATTATATATAATATAAGAAATTATTAGTACTGAATCTACATACGTTTTGAAAAGAGTTCACGATTGTTGATTAATACATAAGATTGTTTAAAATGTTTATAATTGGGGTGTTGTTCTTCGGTAAGATTCAAGTACAAAAATATAAAAGAGTAAGAACATGTATGTAAGTAGTTTGATATTTCTAAAACAATTGAAGCGCAAAAGACATTCAACATTTGTCACACCGTGACATCGGACGATACATGATGCTGGCAATGGACTCTTGGCCTTTGTCCCAATAGGATATAACAAAATTAGCCGACCATGTCTGTTGAAAGCAAGCATCTTGGCATGACCAAATGGGTGGCATTCAAGAATAAGTAACCCATATGACCTCAAAATATTACTTTTGTGGTGACACCACAAAATAATTGTACTTCTACTATTAATGTAGTTTAGAAGAAAGTTTTTAAGTAACTTAATTTATATTATTTAATAATTATTTTCATTTTTTTTTTTTGGAGAACAACACTTTATTATTACTATTGTAAATAATATAAATTATAAATTTATTATTAATGTTGTTTTTTTGATATTTTCACGAAGCACGCTTTCTAAATATATTTTTAGTATTAGTATTTGTGTCGTATTATGTAAGGTATATAAATCTTTTGTATTATATCAGGTGCTAATGTGCTATGTTAGATATACCTAAATTCATAGCATTTATTTATGATTTTTAACAAATTTGGAATAGTGGTGTTTTTTTTTTTTTTTTTTTTTTTTTTTTTTTTTTTTTTTGCAAAAAATCAAGGCCATAACATTATTGAGTTTATCTATCTTATTTTTTAGTTTTATATTTTAAATTTTTTAATATTGTATATCATGAACTTTTCAATAATTTGTAATGTTCTAACATTTTCTTTTTATTAATAACATATAAGTTGTTTTTTGAGTATTTATTGTTAGTCATTAACATGTTTTTTTTTTTTTTTTTGTTCAATTGCAAATTAAATACAAAGCTTATAATTATGATTTTCTCATGTCTAAAAATAATAAAATTAAATTATAATTAATACACACAATTGCCATAATAAATTTAACAATTTTCTTCCCCGTGCATCGCACGGGGAACATTACTAGTATATATATAGGATTTGTTTCAAATGAGGAAACAATATTATAGAGGACTGCGAGGACAAATAATGGCACACAACAATTAACATCCAGCCACAACAACTTAATACATAAATGGCCCAACAATATAAATGTAACATCATATTTCGAACCACAAAACTCTATAAATTAACAAATCTAGCACGCGATTTACAAACTGTGGCACACGACTACATTCAGCCATGCACACGACATACCGGCTAATGACACACACTACCATTTGTCCTCACAACCTCTATAATATACTTGTCCTCATTGATTTACCACACACACACACCACACACACACACACACACCCACACACACACACACACAACACACACAACACACACAACCAACACACAAACACATGTATATATATATATATATATATATAATATATATATTGTCTAGATATTATAGCAATTTTTTCATTTAAAAAAACATAATATCAACGATTGTATTTACACATTATTGAAACCTCTTTGTAAACGACATTGGTAGTAGCAACGCAATCTTGTCCATTATTGCATAGAGCGATTTTCAGTCCATCAGGATAGGTGACTCGGGTGAAAATATATAATGGTAGAATATTAATTAATTTAGTGATCCTTATATATTTTAAGTCAATTAGTATTATCAAATTCATTTTCAGCAAATTATTCTTTTATATTTTTAGTCAATTAGTCAATTAGAATATCATATGCAGTGATAATTTATCTAATTTTCGTTCCATTTTGGACATAAGGGTCAAATAGGCCACTGAACTGCACACCAAATTGCAATTTGGTCATTGAATTCAAAAAAAATAAAATCAATTAGGTCCATGAACTACACAAAATTCATGCAATTAGGTCTAAAAATGACATGTTTACCTGATACTTTGCTGACGTGAAGTGTGGATTTCCAAAAATAATTATAAAAAAAAAAAACTGAACGGCCGTAGACGAAATTGTCTCCGGTCGTCCTTCGTCTCCATGGCAAGAGACGAAGGCCTTCGTTTCCCATGGCTGAGATGAAAGAATCTCCGCGCGAAGACAATTTCGTCTCCGGCGTTCTTTTTTTAAATTTTAATTAATTTTTTGTTTAAAATTGTTGAAACCCTAAGCCCGTTATAGTGGGCCCGTTAGGTTATAGCTTGTCCTGTATAATTATTATATTCTGTACTTGCCTTTGACGAGAAATAGATGAAACCCTTCACACTTTCACATGGTATCAGAGCCTAAACCCTAA
Source organism: Ipomoea purpurea (assembly GCA_009835305.1). Taxonomy (NCBI): domain Eukaryota; kingdom Viridiplantae; phylum Streptophyta; class Magnoliopsida; order Solanales; family Convolvulaceae; genus Ipomoea; species Ipomoea purpurea. Next base: position 1,659 of record VALG01015228.1, on the reverse strand, counting down.
ATAGTTTTTCCCTCTCTTTCCCGCCGCACCGCCACCGCGCCGCCGGAGTTCACTGCCGCCGCGACAGATCTTCGCTCTCCGACGTTTGCCTGGTGGTTCTTCTCCCAAACCGAGACCACAGGCCTCACCGGAGCTTCGTCGCGAGTCTGAGCCCAGAGTCCGGTCGTCGTCTACCGCCGCACGTGTAACACCCCGTGTTAAGCCCCTAAAACAATTAATTAATTAATCAATAGCAAGGGAAAGAATAAATTATAATGATTAATTAGGGAAAAAGGCCCACCATAGTCGTGGGCCCCCATCTCTAAACCCAACCCCTAACCCCCAATAGGATTAGACCTAAATAAGATCCCTAGATCTATAAATAGAGAACTAGGGGGCACCTAGAATCCCCACCACAATAATCTCTCACCAACCCAAAGAGTTCCAAGAATTCCCTAGGAGAAATCAAGAAATCAAGAAAGCTTAAAGAAAGATCTTCATAGCAAGGAATTAATTAAGGCTAAGAGGTAACCCATGTCTCAACAAAACCTTTTCATAGCTATGATTCCCCCTTAGGGTTTCCCCATAATTATTGTGTATTGATGAATTGTGATGTTTATATTGATGATTGATGTGTTGATCCCATGGGGGATCTTGATAATCTTGATATTGGGAGATTCTTGATAATTATGGTGTTTCTTGGTGATTATGTGGAGTACTTGATGATTATGTGTTGTTCTTGATGATTGCGTGATGTTCTTGATACTTATGTGTTATTCTTACCGAATCTTGCAATTAGAAGACGACGTATTCTTGTTATATAAAAGTGATTAGAACCCTAGGTTGTATCGTATTATTATTCTTTTGGTTTATCGGGTGGGGAAATCGCATGTTTGGGTGTTGATTATGTTTAGAAAGCATGATAGGTTATGTGTCGTACGTTTCTCGTATTTGATCCGTTATTGTCTACGTGTTGATCGTTATTGTGTTGTAAAGTGTCTAAGCATGGTTTCGGGTTCCACAATGGTTCCCGGGCGTTTTGTGTGTTAAAGAGTCAGTGGGGGGTAGGGGACCCGCCACCTACCCACGGCCAAGAGGGACGTCTCCGGCAGCGGGCAGCCGGCGGGCGGCAGCTGCACGCGGCGCCGCTGCCCGGAACAGTGTTTATCGGCGGGCAGCCGGCGGGTGGCCCCCACCCCGGCTACCCGCTGGAAAGTCCCCCATTCGGGACCCGGCTTACCCGTATGATGTTCCCCCGTTCCCCGTGGTGTCCCAACGGACTCCGTTTATCGTGCCTATGTCTAGTTTGATATTTCGGGTACCGTTCGTAGGTTTACGAGTCTAATATATTGCATGCTAGTCGAATTGGTATCCCGTTGACCTAGGTGGAAGAAGTATGAACCCCTTAGGACTATTCTTAGTACGTGATGGATCACGCATAGGTTTTTGTTATACGTTTATCCCCCTTCCCAATGTGTAATGTGGGTTGATGTGCTTGCTATGTGTTATGTGTGTGTGTTACCCCAATTCGGTTGCGATCGGATTGGTTATCCTAAGCTGCGGTTCAGAAGCTGGCTGCGGTCAGATTGATTCTCTTGGGCTGCGGTCCACCGTTTGGTTGCGATCAAACGTTTCTATATGAGCTGCGGTTCGTACTTTCCTGGCTGCGGTCAGATGAAT
>VALG01015226.1:0-11357 GCA_009835305.1 Ipomoea purpurea | reverse complement strand
CGACGTGCAAGTAAAATGTATTACAAGTGGAAGTAGCAGTTTCATATAGTGCAGCTCAGTGCATGTAAAATGTATTACAAGTACAAGTAAAATGTATTACATGTGCAAGTAAAATTTACATTGAGCATCAAAATTAAGTGCTCCTAACGTTATAACTAGGTGCATATATAGTTATAAGTAGCTGCACTTAGGTGCATGAATGTTAACAAGGTAAAATTACATGCACTTGTAAGTGAAAGTATGTGCACTTGTAAGAGATTTTACATGCACTTTTTTACTTGCAAAGGTGCACATACTTGCACTTATAACACATTTACTTGTACCAAAGTTTGAGTTATTTACAAAAATGTGCCCACATCGTTTTTTAAAAATTACATTTGATTTATTCATCTGAACACGTGGACAGCGCTAAATGGTTGTCATTCCTCTCCTGGGCGGCCGTTCGCATGAGAGCGTGCCCCTATATATATATATATATATATATATATATATATATATATATATTATATATATATATATATATATTTGTGTGTGTGTGTGTGCGCGCGCGCTTGAAATAGTTGTCAAAACGAGCTTAACCCAACCCGTCTAAGCCGTGGGGGTGGGGGATTATACGAGTTTGCATGTGTAACCCACGTGCCAACCCGTAAAAACCCACTAGCCCATCCACAAATTTATATAAATATATTTTGTTACGAGAATCAGACCCTTATCCTTTCAAACAACTTAACACTATTAAAACTAACTATGCTAACGACACTTGTTAAATTTTCTCGTATAAATGTCTATTTATTTAAGTCATTCACAAACATTATAGACACACACACATAGGGGAGGACTCATGTGAAACATTTTTCCTAGTAAAAAAGTGTGGGCATATCAACACGTTCCATCTTGAGAAATCAAATGTTAGGATCTTACCATTACTAAACTTTCAAATTTGCAATAATTATAAAATGAACCTCGCTTTTAAATATTTTCAACAATTATAATATTAACCATATATGTTTTTTACTAAAATCCTCAACCATTGATGAGCCTTAATGGATGGTTGAGAATTTACAGTTCTCACTTTTTACTGGATGACCATGTTCTCATTTTATCTTGCCACTATAATTGTTGATCATGTTCTCATTTGATCAGTCCTCACTTTATAATTGTTGAAAACTTTTAAGAGTTGGGATCATTTTATAATTATTTCAAAATTTAAAATTTATTAGTTGTAATATCACAGACTTCGATTTCTTAAGATGGAAGGTGTGGATATGTCTACAGTTTTTACAGGGGGAGATGTTCTCACCTAATTCTCCCCTATATAGGAGCAAGATCAAATGAGAACAAGGTCATCTTGTAAAAGTGAGGACTGATCTCAACCGTCCATCAGGGTTCATCAATGGTTTAATTAGAGTTTTAGTAAAAAAAAATGGTCAGTTTTATAATTATATTGAAAACTTGCAAGAGCGGGGTTCATTTTATAATTATTGCAAATTGAAAGCTTAGTGATGGTAAGATGAATAGCCATCGATTTCTCAAGATGGATGGGTGTAGATTTATCCACACTTTTTACAAGAGGAGATGTTATCACCTAAACTCTCCCCCTATATAGGGGGCAGGATCAAATGAGAACAAGGTTCTACCCTATAAAAAGTGAGGACGATCTCAGCCGTCTATTAGGGTTTATCAATGTTGGAAGTTTTAATAAATAAAAACTAGTCAATTTTATAATTATTAAAAAATTTTAAGAGTGGGGTTCATTTTATAATTATTACAAACTTGAAAGTTTAGTAATTGTAAGATCAAAAGCCTCAATTTCTCAAGATAGAGGGTTTTGATGTTTCTACACCTTTTACAGGGAGAGATGTTCTCACTTGAACCCACACACATGACTTATTGTTGCATAACTCATTATCCCACTAACTCATTATGTCCGATATTTTATATATAATAATGTAATAACCTATATAATATATTTACATGTGACTTTCTTGTGAAACCCTCTCACATATCCTTATCCGTGAGGCGATTTGGATCTGGATGGAAATGTTACATATATGATGGAAAGTGTAATACTAATTTAGGATAAATTGATTATTACTTATGAGGAAAAGTGTAGTACTTATAAGGAAAATTGTGATACTTTTATAAGGAAAATATAATACTTAAATAAAAAATGTAATATTTAGGGGTTGAAACGTTATTTATGAAAAAAATATATAATACCAATATGGGATAAATTGATTGATTATTATTTATAAAATCATAATACTTATGGGGACAATGTAATATTAATCATAGATAAATTGTTGTTACTACTTATAAGAGAAAGTATTCACTTATGAGTAAAACTGTGATACTTTTAAGAAAAAATAAATTATTTTTATATCTAAGTATAATATTTAAAGGTTGAAAAGTTACTTAGGAAAGAAATTGTAATATTTACAAGAAAAATGTAATACTTATGAAAAATCTTACTCTTCGCACGAATAAGGATCATGAGACTGTCTTATAGGAATTTTGCCTATATTTAATTTTTACTAGTTTTCACACGTATTGCACAAATGAGATAATGCTCAATGATTATTTATAAATAAGTACTTCAGAGTATATCAATACAAGATTATATATGAGATTAGGGTTGTTAACGAACCGAACATAAACGAACGGAAGGTTGTTCGTGTTCGTTTGTTAAGGAATTTGGAGTGTTCGTGTTCGTGTTCGTATGTAAAGGTTTTTGAAAATCCTGTTCGTGTTCGTTTGTTAAGCGTTCATTAGTGTTCGTTTGTTAAGCGTTCATTAGTGTTCGTTAACGTTCGCGGAACACGTCACGAACGTGTTCATTAACCTTAAACGAACATGTTCGCGAACGATATTTGTTAACGTTTCGTGAAACGTTCGCCAAACGTGTTCGTTAACGTTAACAAACACGTTCACAAACATGTTCATTAACAAGCACGTTCACGAACATATTCATTTGCAACGTTCAATGAACACTTAATAAACAAACACATGCACAGTTCATGATCACAATTCGTTCGTGAACAATATATAATATACGTTCATGAACAATATCAAATAAACAAACACAACTACACAACTACAAACTAATATAATATAAAATATAATATAATAAATATATACTGTTTGTGAACATGTTCGCGAACATTATTAAACGAAACACAAACGAGCTTGTTCACAAACATTATTAAAAGAACATAAACGAGCTTGTTCACGAACATTAGTAAACGAACACAAACGAGCTTGTTCACGATCTCTTAACAAACGAGCTTACAACTGTTTAAGCTCTGTTCATTTATTAACCGAGCTCTAAATTTTGTTTGTTAATGTTCGTTTACCTTAACAAACGAACATAAACGAACGCTTACCGAACACGAACACGAGTAGTTTTGCCGAAAGCTCTGTTCGTTAACACCCCTATATGAGATGTTCATGCATGGGTAATTGAATGCTGCATTTGTTTATTTAAATCAATAATTCAAACTATATAAATGCAAGATAATATATGAGAGATTGATTATAATTGTACTAAAATAAATGTTTGCAACTTTGTAATAACGATTGTCTAAATACTTAGTCTAAATAAATACTACTTTTGATTTAAATTTCTCTAAGTCTTCTTAATTCTCTTTTGGGTATTTAGCATTGTCATTGTCTACATCTTCAGTACTTGTCCTTTTTTTTTTTATTGGTAATATGTCATGTGCAATTGGGTAAATGGTGCTAGCATAGAGGGTAGGGTCATGCAATGGGATTATGGTGTAAGAAGTTTAGATATGCATTGTTTTATTTATGACTGTGATCTTGTTGTACTATGAACTCTTTATCTTGCAAGCGTTTGTTGATATTTGGCAGTGATAGTTTTTTTTCATACATGTTTCATGTGTTGTGAGATGTGTGTCGTAGATTATCATGTGAAAGTATTGAATAAAATATTAGTATTTATTATATTTGTATAAAACATTTGGTAAATAAATATATAACATATTTTGTATTATAATTATGATATTTAATTACAAGATAGTATAAAAAAGAAGACAATGTAGTGAATATAATTAATTAATGAATTTGAAGGTAAGTAATCTTTGAATGATAGAAAACAAAGATAATAATAACTAATGAAATTATATCTATTTTTTTTAGTTTTTTTTTTTTTATAATGAATACAATATTTTTGAATAAAGACATTATAAACATCTAATTTCAAATTAATTAAATGCATCTGTATTATTTTTTGTTGTAGCTACTAATTTATTTAATTTAATAAGAGTAATAAAGTGGGGTAATTACTTTTCATCAACAACAATAAAGTCATTGATTTTTTTTTTTCTATTCTTTGTTGAGACAAATTGTTTTGAGAGAGTTTGTCAAATGACATTATACAATTGCTATCAATAGAGGATGATAATAAATAATTCGAAATATATGGTTACAATATATATTCTTATAATGATATAGTAAAAATTAACTTACAAATTTCTTTAGAAGTTTTCATTCATTGATAAAATTCTGAGAATGATGCAATGTATAAACTTGTTCAATTGGTGCGGTGGGATGTCATCATTGTCAATTCTTTGGAACATGGTCCTACCATTTTAGAGTCTAGGTTTAGTTGTATTTTTTATAAACAAACAATGTAGTTAGTTCGCGCAGATCTAACAATTATGTAAGAACAATTTTGCCCGATAAAAAGGATAATAGTACAATATTTGTAAAGTAATGTACAATTAGACCATTATAGAAATACATACAAAAAATATCAATATCATAACGACCTAAATCATTCCAATAATGCAAAAAACATAATTGAATATTTAGTCTTGTTCTAAATAATCAAAAGGAGATTAATTAAACGAGAAAAAAAAAAAGAAAAAAAAACTTAACATAATTTTTTTTTAATGCAAGAAATTATTTTCAAGGTTCTTGATTTATAATCGTCAGGGTTGTAAAAATCCCGCCTAGGCGCTAGGCGCCCATAGGCCGTGGCGATTTCCCCCCTAGGCTCCCGCCTAGGAGACCGGCCGCCTAGGCGCCCGCCTAGCGCCTAACTCATCCGATTACACCGAGTTAACTTGTCAATTTCTGTCGAGTTAACCCGACCGACTCGACCTTGCTTAATTTTTTTCATTTACATATATACACTCGTAGACTAGTTTGATACTTTCAATCTTTGGGATGATTGAAGTATTTGGTTATTTCATTTGAGGTTTTTTTATTTTTAATATTCTTTTGATGTTATGACTTATGAATTGTCATTATGTCATTTATTTGGATGTGTTATTTCATTGAATGTTGAAAACATTGTCAAATTGCAAGTCTACTACTGTTTTTTTACGACCGCCTAGCGCCGCCTAGATTCCGCCTAGGCGCCGACTGGGCCGCTTAGGCGCTAGGCGCTGCCGGGCGCCCGACTAGCGCCCAGCGCCTATTGCAACCATGATAATCGTTGATGCTCAACTTTGAATGCTATGTATTTAGTCGGACTAATCCGTTACTAAAAGTTTATACTAAATAATGCCGGGTTATTTAAAGAAACAAAATAATTAAAATTAAATAAATCTAATATTTTAATATAAAGTACTAATATGGCATCTATTTTTGCTCATCGTGCATATATAGAAAATACTAGTAGAACTATATAGTTAAAAATCTTTAATTAATAGAATTTTTCTCTCTCTAGGGTTTTGCTAGAGTTTTCTTTTTTCCTTCTACGGGTTTTCCTAGTTCTGACCGACGCGCAGTACATGACCGACGAGTTGATCATCTTGTCGGAGGAGGCTTCCTGAGAGTTGCACGATGGATCGACGACTGATTGCGGATGTTGAGGAGGAACTAGTTGAGGGATATGCAGGAATCACGTTGCATGACAAGGACGACGTCTTGGTCCGGTCACCGACACGCTGTGGCAGGCTTGGGTGGGAGCCGAAAACCTGTTCTGGTTGGCTAGTTTTGGACACGCCGGATGGTGAAGGTTGAGTTTATGCAGCAGGTTATGGCGGGAGGTATGGCAACCTGTGAGCGGGGTGCAGGTCTCGGAACTGCAGGCCCAATCTTTTTATGTTTTGTGTTTTACCATCAAACGAACATGCAAAGTAATTGACAAAGGGCCATGGTCGTTGATAACCATAGTTGGTTTGTCGGTCGGTGGTGGAGGGTGTGCTGGCCGGTAGATGTGGTGCTTGATAGTATAGACATTGTGGGTTCAGGTTCACGGCCTACCGATGGGTTATACATCTGTGGTGATTCAGGAGTAGGTTTGGAAATTTCTTGGGCAAGTTTGTGAAGGCGGATGAGCATTTTGATGATCGGTCGTGGAAGGCATTTTATCGGATACGGGTTAGCATTCCGGTAGCACAACCGTTACGTCGACTAATGAGGTTTGCGAAGCGGGATATACACGTGGTGTTGATGAGTTTCAAGTATGAGAGGCTCCACACTTTCTATTTTTTCTGTGGCTTGTTGGGCCATCATCAAGTTTTGCCTGCAAGCAAGGAACTCGACGCTTACGGTGGATCAATACCCATATAGTGCAGAGATGAAGGCGGGAATGCGGCGTGGGCCGAGGCCGGTTGGTCATTCTTGGCTTATACCGGTTGGGGGGAAGAGGGAGGAGGTGAGGCTTAGTGTGGGGATGGGAACCAATTCGGTGTGGTACCCGTGGGACTTCGGTGGTGGAGGAAGGGTTGACTGTGGGGCCTAAGCGGGAGGGAGGAGGGGCGAGATGGTGAGGGTGTTGGGTGAATCGGGGAGTGGATCTGACAATGTCAGACGTCTCAAAAAACTTGTTGTTGGCAGGTTCTGGTTCCCAGACCCGCCCGTCATTATGAAGTACGTTAAGCTGGAAATGTCGTGGCTTGGGTGATCCACGGACAGTTCGGGAAGTGCAGGATCTTGGCATCCCAAGAAGAAACCCGATTTTATTTTTTTGATGAAACGAAGGTGGGCAGGGAGCACTGCAAGCGGTTGCAGGTGAGTCTGGGTTTTGATGGCTTGTTCTATGGTGGACAAGAGGGGGAATGAGTGGAGGTTTGGCCCTTCTCTGCGAGACAATAACACTGTAAGTTTTTTAAGTTATTCCAGGAATCATGTGGATGTTGTGGTACAGATGGATGGTTTGGACCCTGTGAGGATGACTGGTTTCTATGGTCCCGAATCGAGGAGATAAAGGAAGTGCGTCGTGGAATATGTTAAGGGCTTAATGCCTCTTCTACGTTGCCTGGGTATGGTCTTGGGATTTTAATGACTTGATTGTTCCAGTATGAGAACAGGGCCACCAAGACACCCGAAACCTTTGGTATGAGGGGTTTGGGGAGGCTTTGGAGGATTTGTGGCCTTGATAGGGATTCCAATGATTGGCTACCAGTTTAACTTTTGGAGAAGGGGGAGAGGAACGGACACCTGGTTTGAGCAGAAACTGGACAAGGGTATTGGCAAACTGTGGATTGGCGTGCTGTGGTAGAGGGGGCAAGAGTCTATAATAACTGATGAGGAGGTCGCGACCATTCGACCTCTGTTTCTGGATGTTCAGCCGGGATGTGGGGGCGGGCTGGTCATCGGAGCTTTCGCTTTTAAATGGCCTGAGTTTGTTGGGATGGGGGATGTAGGGAGGTGGTGCGAGGCATGGGGGGGGGGGGGGTCGTGGTGTTGAGGATTTGCAGCCCGTTCTGCCAGAAGGTGTGGTGAGAAGCTCAACGATGGGGGAGGTGATCGTTTCCATAAGTTTTTGGGGGGAACTGATCACTGGCCTAAAAGAAGCAACAGATTGAATTGTCCAGAGGGCGTTATGAATCACAGGCTAATAGCTGAGTTTAAGCCTCTGAAGCTGGAGCTGGTAATGATGGAGAAGCAAAGAGCCAAGCAACACTGCTTCGGGTTGTGGATGCTAATACATGTTTCTTCATAGGTATGCTCTTCCCTAAACGTTAAAAATACTATTTTGCGCCTTGAAAGATGACTCGGGGTAGGTGGGTAGAATTACCGGTAGATGCTATGGAAACCTGTTGTGATACTATATTTTTGATGAAATTTTACACTGCTTAATCCGGATGGTGAGTGATGGGGCGGATTTCTTTTCCTCCGTTCCCACCCATGTTACCCATCTCAGAACGAGTATGAATCGGCCCTATGATCCGGGGACGGTACGTGAGAGAGGCTTATCAATTGCTATGTTTCCAGGATTTAAGCCGGGGCCTGGATGGGATGAAACCCAGGTTTTTATCAGCACGTTTTGGACATTGTTGGGGTGGATTGTCACTGACTTCGCTTAGAATGTTTAAAACTCGGGGTCTTTGCCACCTGCGTCTTAATGAGTCGAATGTGGTGTTAACTCCCTAAGAAAACAGTCCCCTGAGGTGGTAACTGGACTTGCGTCATAGCTTGGAAGTAATTTGCTGTATAATGATAATTGCCAAGGTTCATTGGCAAATCGAATGAAGTTCGTTGCTTGGGCGATAATATATTATCTGTGTCACAGTGTGGCTTTTATACCCTGGCAAGTTCATTAACGGATCAATATATTAGTGGCTTCTGAGTGTGGGACACTTTCTTGAATAGAAGCAGCTGAGCAGGGTTGGATAGGGGCCCTAAAGTTGGATATGGCGAAGACTTAATGATAGAATGGACATGGTCTTTTCTGAGGAAAATGTTTAATTGCACTTGGGTTCCAGGGATAGGTTGGAAGTCAATTTGATTATGGACCATGTGCTTACAACGGTTTCGTATAATATTATGATTAAATGGTGTGGCTGGGAGCCAAATAATCCCAATCACGTGGACTTCATCAGGGATCCTTTGTCTCCAAATATTTATTTACATTATTTGTGCAGAGGGGTGTCATTGTTAATTGCAAGCAGGCCCAGGATAGGAGTGACAGTACATGGATGGAGGGTGGCAAGGGATGGGCAGGCTCTCCCACCTTTTTTTCAGCATGATTAGCCTCTTGTTTTTCAAAGCTAAATGTACAGGAAGCTGGGGCAGGTAAAGAGGTGTCTTACATTGTATGAGGAGCTTTTCTGGCACAGACCATTAACTATAATAATCTAGTATTTGTTTCAGTAAAAACACACACGCTTGTGGAAAAGGAGTTGGTGGTATGCGTGTTTGGAGATGCAACAAGCAGTGAATTTTGGAAAGTATCTAGGCCTGGCCCGGCCTTCTGTTAGGGAGGAATATAAGGGTGCATTGATTTGCCAATTGGAGGATAAAGTCAGGCAGGAGGATTGAGAGGTGGAATAAGAAGTTGTTGTCACGTCTGGGAAGGAAATTATGTTGAAATCTGTGGCACAGTCATGCTACGTGTTACTCATGAGTGTATTCCTACTTCACTGACTCATTATGTACTCGCCATTGGAAGTGTTATGAATAGGTTTTGGTGCGAAATAGGGAAGAATGGAGTGGGAATTTCTTGGCTGCTTTGGAGACAAGTTGGTGGTACCGAAGAAGGTTTGGGGGTTGGGTTTTAAGGATTTAAGGCTTTTAATGTGGCAATGTTGGGTACAGCACGGGGGTGGAGATTCCTCACTAATCCCCAGTCCATGGTTGCTATAAAATATAAAGTACCAGGTATTACCCCAATGACTGATTTTTTTGCATGCTGACAGTTGGAATAATCCGAGTTTTTTGGTTGGGAGAAGTATTATGGACTGCTCAAGGCCTGATTAATCTAATATAGGCATAAATTGGAAATGGTGAAGTCTACCTTAGTCTGGGGGGATCCGTGGTTGTCGGGCGGAGATTTTGCTCCAAGAAATTTTATCGGATAATCCACACCATCTTGTGGGGAGTCAAGTAATCTGGGATTGATAGACCCAACATCCTCAACATGGGATGTCCCTCTGTTGAATGAGTTGTTAATGCCTAGTGAAGGTGAGCGTTACTTTGTAGAATACCTATTAGCCCAGCCTATGTGGATTTTGGTAATTGGCATGGGGATCCTAAATTGGAATTATACAGTAAAGGGGTGCTATACCGTGATTTACATGGAACACAATAACTATACCCACCGAATGATTTCTCATCCTGAACAAACTTGGAACCTGAAGGCACCCCGATAGTGGAAAACTTTATTTTGTTGGAGAGCGGTGAGGGGAGTTCCTTCCAACACCACCTAACTAATACTATAATAGGAGGGTAAGATGTACCTTTGGCCTGCCCTCTGTGTGTTACATCCTGAAAATATTATGCATATCTTTGGATTCAATGTGATTTATTATAAATGTTTGTGGAAACTTATTTCTGGGTTTAATTGGCTGCAGTTACGGTGGATGATGGTTTTGGTGTATGGCTTGAGTCAATACTAGGATTGTAGATGAGAAACATTTTATATACTATGGGCCATTATGTACCCCTTTGGTTGCAATGCAATATCGGCCGATACGCACGAGCGCTACCGTGTGGGGGGAAGAACGTTGGACTACCCCGCCGAAGTGCATGCAGCAGCGGTGCACGTATGAGGCGGTTGGGGTCGCTGGCAGAGAACACAGCCTCGGCACCGGGAGGGATACGCGCCTCCGCCCCAGCTGGGCGCCCAGGGCTGCTGGATGCACGTTTGATGCAGCATTGCCCTCTCCAGATAGAAGAATGGAGCATACGGCCTGGTTTTTGAGCAGGCAGGTGGGCGATTTATGCGCAAAGAATGGGGCTCTACCACCAAGTCATGGGAATGTTTTATGGCGGAGGCATATGCTTGTAAGGAAGGCTCATATCAATTGGATACAGAACGGGGATCACGGAGAGGTGTGTTACGGAACGGATTGCTTGAACCTATTGTCAATGCCCTTTTCTGCTCAGCGGCGGAGGATCCAGCTCTTATGATTGTTAGCTGTTTTCAGCAATGTCGGAAATTTGATGAGTCATTTACATTCATTGTTCTGTTAATTTTTAATTCCTCGTAACGTCAAAACTTATAGATCATATCTTTAGCACAGCAGCGATTAATCTCAGGCAAACACTATAGGTGTGGGAGGATGAACCTCCTGACGTTGTTTCGGCTTTGATTGATTAATGATAAACAGTATAGTTACCTTAAAAAAATAATAGTACAAATCTTTAAAAATTTACTACTACACCCCTGAATGGGAAAAAATTAAGCTTGCAAACTATATAAGGAGAGACATTAGGTTGAAAAACAAACTCCCAAAAAGTAAAGATAATTTGATTCATTAATTTAGATAATCAACAATTGTGATTTATTGAAAAATAAATAAAATATGATGAAATTAATTTTACAAATATTACAAACTTAAAAAAGTTTATCATAATTATAAAATTACTTCCTATATGTTTTTGGTGGTTTAATTACTGAAATAATTACTTTGACGAAATTTATCAAATGATCATTGATT
>VALG01015219.1:14226-29619 GCA_009835305.1 Ipomoea purpurea | reverse complement strand
ACTTGTCTGCATGCTGCATCTCATAGAGGAAAAATAGAAAGTAACATGTTGCAAAAGACATAACCTTCCTCGCTTCAGTATCTTTCCACACATTCCCAGCTATGCCAAAACCATGACAACAACAATTTGGAAAATGAATATTGCTCCCGTCAATTTGTCAATCATAGCATCAACTGCTGTAAGCTTGGGTTCAGGTAGACCCCTGCTCATCCCCCAGTTTTGTTTCATTTCCTGAAGTAGATATAGATGGAAAGAAGAAAATCTTCAGGATTGAGAAAGAAATACAAATAAATTGCATAAATCCCTCTCTCTCTCTCTCTCTCTCTCTCTCTCTCTCTCTCTTCTATTATATATATATATATATAATATATATATATATATAATATATATATATATATATAACCAAGAGAGGTACATAAGACTGGGAAAACTGCCAGTCAGAATCCACTAAAAGCAGTTAAGAAAATGGAATGAAGATTTCTCAGCAACTTCACTAAATACTAGAGGTAGTACTGTCATTAAAGTCGCAAGTAGTAAATGCCATAATAAATTCAGAGGACCATAATTTAAGAGTTTCATAATTCCCTATGTGCACATATATGCCCCAAAATTTCCAGCCTTGAATAGAATTTTTATAGAATAAGCACTTCTATAACAAACAGGATTGAAAAATCAAACACTAGGGAGGTGAATTCATCAAGACTTATATAGACTTTTAAAGTGATTACTTTTAAATGACTTTCATAAAATCTCTCTAGATATTTATAAAAGTCTATATGTCAAACTTTTAAAAACTTTTTCATATTAAAAATCTACAAAAGTCATTAGAACTCTAAATTGAATACACCCTTAAAAACTTTTCAAAACTTCTATTGATACATTATTTATAATTGCATACCAACCAAATCCAAAATTATAACGCATAAGCTCAACAAAATTGTTAAAACAATTCTTAAACCATTTCAATCAACTTTGGTATTGTGCTACCATCTTTTGACACCCAAACTTTTCATTAAGAACCGAAAGTATTTTTTTCCACAGTTTAGCTACTTAGCTTGCTTAAACCTCCACTACTATCACGTCATCCTTTTTTTACCGCATCAACCATAAGTTGTAGCACCTTGTTACTCTCTTCCCGTGTCCACAATGCATAATTCCCAACAACTTTATTTTTTCCTTTACTCTTTTCTTGGTAAGAGTCTCCCATTTGTAACTACTATAGAATGCATGCAAAGCACTAGAAAATCTTTAATTATATTCTTTTTGTAATAATTTGAAAAAAAAAAAAAAAAAAAAAAAAAAACAAATTCAACTTGACAAAAATACATAAATCAAACTATAATTTAATAAGTAGACATTAATAATTAGTAATTCACATATGATTACAATATAATTTTGCATAAAAATATATATATTTGTATAAAAATAATTCAAGTGCAAAAATATTGAAAAACAATTTAACCTAACCAAACCACAATTGTTAAAAGTAATTTAACCTAATTTCATTATAAATCTTATTTATTTTGCTACAAAACAATAGCCTGTTAGCAACATAATTTTTTATGTTAAGAACAAGTTGTTGTTCGCAGCAACAAATTTTTGCTACAAACAGCAGAATGTCGTAGCACAAAATTGCTACAAATAGGTTGTTGTTCATAGCAAAAATAAACAATGATTTTTTCACAAGTATATATGAACATTAAAAAAAAAATCAAAATATATGAGTATTTTATGAAAGTTAGGAAATGTATCCTAAATTTTGGAAAGTTTGTCTGATTCAAGTAGAGAAAGTTGAGAAGTTTGGGGTTGGAGGGTTGGATTTCAATAAAGGTCTACAGAAATCCTAATTTGGTGGAGTCTATGAAAGCTTTATAAGTTTTGAATACCAGTAGACTTTTAAAAACTCTTTAAAAAATTTAAAGACTTTAAAAAGCCTGAATCAAATACTAATAGACTTTAAAAGACTTTAAAAGTCTAAATCGAATACCATCAGACTAAATTTATAATATTATATTTATTTTATATATAAAATATAAAAAGCTCAATTAGACTCGCAAGCTACTTGAGCCGAGTATTAAGAAGCTTGAATTCGGCTCAACTTGTTAATCTAACTACCCGAGCTCAAGCTTAGCTCAATAGTGACCGAATCAAATTCGAACATTCATCAAGTCAAACCCAAGTAGCTTACGACTAGTTTGACTTGCTTACACCCCTATTTAAGAATTGTCCTACTTTCATTTGATGTCAGTGTGGATGTCTTATTATTAACAGTTTAACACAGCATTATAGCAATAACTTATAAACTCTGAAACTGACACGTGCCTGTATAAACTGCAACCCCACAAGCCCACTCTGTGTTCCTCAAGTAGCATGACTGAAGTATTGTATTTTTTATGGTCAAGGGGCACACATCATTATCAAGAAATGGAGGAAACAGTCTCATATTTGCATCAAATCTTCTGATATCTTTATCAGGATTGGGGCACTCAATCACACCCTACAAAAGAAAAGTGCAAATAGGTAACTAAATACATATATCAACAGTGGCTGAGCTTCTCAAACATTAATGAATACCTTCCGAAAAATTAAGAGCATAACTAACTTACCTTGATTTTGTGCAATAACTCAGAATCAATACCCATACAAGCAGGTGCTACTGCCCTTGTCTTCAGATCAGTTTCACCATCAAGGGCAGATGTCTACAAAGCACGTGGAGTTATTAAATTTTTGAAATTCCAATAGAAGAAGAAGAAGAAGAAGAAGAAGAAGAAGGCTCCATTGGAAGGCATTTGCAGGAAGAACTTCCAAATGGGATCTGTTGTAGTACAGCATTGGGGCCACACTTTAGATATGACTTTACAGACTTTACAGACAGTCTAGGAAATCTTATGCAGTCTGTTTTACACAAGGATTTTAAGAGAAGAGTCGGACGTTTTCTTTTGGACAATGTACATGGAGTTAAGGTCAACACTAGGGAAGATCACCATTCCAATGGAGATTTCTCAAATTTAAGTTCCCAATCTTTTCAGTGTTGACTGCAGAAATGCCATCCATGATGCAAAATATAGAGGAACTAGAGCATTAAGATTTTCTTTGAAATCACAATTTCATAAGACATTAGAAAATTACAAAGTAGCCACTACTTTAAATTTTGTTATAATATACTATTACATTCAAGAAGGCAGGCTCAAATAAGCTGGTTTTGGATGCCTCTGAAAATTAATTTCTGTGCCATGACATATTGCAAGTAGTCCTCATCAAAACAGGGCATTCCTTGGATTTCCCAATTTATTTAAAATTTATTTAAAAAAAAAAAAATAATAATAATAATAATAATAATAATAATAATAATAATAATAATAATAAACCATCCCAAATCAATTTACACAATGCAAGTACACAAGTATTGCTGCTAGCAAAGTAAATCAAGTTTAATAATTTTGCAAACGGCAGCATCTCAAAAGACACAACATTTAAAATCTTTAGAAAGAGTATTACTTATTACATGAATGCCACTTCATTTTTATTTTTTTTTGACTGATTTGGACAACAAATCATTATATTTATTTCTGAATTTATACAAATTCATATTTTTATAATTATAATTATAATAATAATTATAATTATTATCATTATCATTATTATTCATACAAAGCTGCTATAAATAATTTTAAAATTTTTAAGAATAAAAATTAATTTTTTAAAATACACCTTGTCAAAGTTGGACGAAGAATGCTTCCTTCCCATATTCAACGTAGAAGGAAATTAAAATTCACTCTTTTGTAAGCCATTGATGTTTTTATTTTTTAATTTACTTTTCATTTTAATTAATATGATTAGTAAATAATTTTTTAATAAAAAAATTGTAAGGGGTAATTTTTATTTTTATTTTTAAATTTTAATTTATTTATGTTAGCTTTTGGACAAATAATAATAATTATTATAAAATTAAAATATGATCTGGTATCCAAATTAGTAATAAATACATTATTTGGTGTCCAAATCAATGATTAAAAAAAATATGAAGTGCCATCCACAAACTATTACTTGATGGTTACCTACAATACCAGGTAAAATGGGTTTAATTGCACATCTTTTCCAAATTGAGGGCCTATTTGAAGTTTTGGTAGTTAAATGGCTTAATTTCATTTTCCATGAAAGTTCAAGGGCCTAGTTGACCCTTATCCCTTTTATTTCTTTTTTAATGTATAAGTTGTTAAGCAAATGACTGGAATAAAAGTAGTAGTAAAGAGAATGTTTAGTCCAAGATAAGTTCCACGTAATAAAACATCATATATATGTAATAAATTACAATAATTTTTACCTCCACATAACACAGACCCTGTGGATCAGAAGTACCAATTAAGATAAGATCACAAGGGACTTCATCATTCTCACGAAGCCACACTATGTTACCAACATGAATGTCTTGAGCTTGAATCTACAATGCACAATAGATCAGAAAATGAAAATTCAACATCAGAAAAGATACAACAAGATGAAAGGTAAAGTATACATATTAAAGAAACAATAAAAAAGAATAATTCTATAAAGAACAAAGTATAGCAAGCAACTTGCAAGTGAACAATGATCAAACTCCAAAGATTTGGAAATCATTGAAAGTCAATTTTATCAAAATAGACGTATCATAATCATAAATGCCAAGACTAACATCCAATACCAAATAAATATCAAGAGACTCAAGGCAATGCTTGAAACATAGCAATGTACAAGGAGACAGTATCATTGACTAAGCTATCATCTCTACTGCTATATTAAGATAAACTTAAGATTGTAGTTTCATAAATTATGTATCTATTATGAATTGGATCGCGGCTATAGTAATCAGTACGATTTAGGTAAAAGGACAATTGATAATCATTACTTTAGTAGTAGTAGGATAATCCATGTATCATTTCATTTTTACCGAGTACAGAAAATAGAAACAAAAAGTTTGAGAAGAGATACATGATCTGGCAGGGGGAGAAACATAAAATATGAAACAGTAGATCAAAAAGAAGACTATAGCACTATTCCCATTACAAGGAAACAACTGTTTGTCAAAAAACTTTGATTGAGATAATCGCTCTATATGGAATTACCAGATACATATTTTAAAATAAAAATGACTGGAAAGCTATATTTCAACATTATGAGAGATGTGAGAAAGATGAAAATGACAAAAGCAAGAAGGAATAGATGAATGAACACATTTACTCATACATGTTTTCTAATGCCTTGCCGTACAACCAAACTTCTTTCTCATTTGCTTTCTTGTCTGAGAGAGATCTATTGTAATCATCCCATGCCTCTTTTGTTGCTGAGACTGCGAATATAAAAATAAGGGGACCCCATGTGCTAGCTGGATTTACTGGTGTAATGAGTGACCACAGTTGGAAGGCAAGCAATCAACAAAAAGTATTGGTTTCATAAACCGACTGGAAAAGGAAACAACACTCACTATTAGAAAGAGAATTTAGAATGTAGAATGAATGAGCCTCGCCATAACAAAGTTAGGGTTCCAAATATTTATCTATAATGCCTACTACAGCAACTAAAAATATGAACATAAAAGATATTATAAATACAAAGGATATTACAAATACTAAAAATACATGATGGCTTCTAAATAATGATCACGTATTCCAACTCTCACATTAAGATATTTACAAGTACAGAAAAGGGAACTAAACGATATAATACAGCTGAGGGAGTTGTGAACTCCAAGATAAATGGCGAGAGACAAGCCATATTTACCTGAATTGTTCCCACAAGTTCTTTGGAAGAAAATTCCATAAGGTATATTTTCGATTAGATATGCGGTTGTCACAAAAAATATTTTGTGATAGATCATCATCATTAATATAAACGAAACGCTTCATCATTCATCTACTAATGTCATTTGGATCCAGCAATAACAAAAGAAGTAAAACAGTGGACACCTGCAACAATTCAAGCTGATAAGATAATGAAGATGATCAACAAGAAGTGTAAAAGATAAAAAGAAAGAGTAAAATAGTCCCTGCACCCATAATAAAGAAATGGTTTTCAGTTTTCCACATTCATTTTTCCCAAATGAATGATGATTTCTGAAAATAGTAGAGATTAGGATCCAAGAATTGCAATCTGTTAGTGAAAGTACTAATTCATATGATTTTTTCACCTAAATTATACCTTTTCCACATATTCCCACTGTTATATTTTTGTGCATTCACAACTTGTTCATGTATTCTGAATATTCAAACTGTTCCAACAAGTTAAAACTTATTAGATTTTACCCCTTATCTGCTTACCCTGTCAAATTGTTTCATTCACTTTTGGGTGAAAGGAACAAATAGCAACAAGAAATATTCTTCTAATAATAATATTCCCTTTATATATATATATACACAGTTACACACACACACACAGGTGCACGCACACAGACACAAATATATATTTTAAAAAATAGAGTATTTCAAAAACTTACCTCAGCAGAAAACAAGCAAGGAGATAAAGCACTATGATGAATTGGGTCAACAACTCAAGACAATATTGTATTGTGGATGTTAGTGATTCTAGAATCCAAATAGAACAACTAGAAGCCAATGAGGCCTTAGCTAATTAAATTGGTTAAAACTGAGTTTGAGGTAGCCTAATTTGCACCCAAAGTAGGGAAAATTTCAGAAACTCGCAAATGAAGCAAAATTCTAATTTCCAAATCAATTTGCATATCAGATTATCAGGTTTGAATCTCTAATAGCCAAATGGTAGTTGGTCACATGGTTCAATCATAACAGGAGTTATACTGTTATCCAAACCTAGAACCTTGGTCCCTGCAGTTTGTATTTCAAATTTGTATTTTCATTCTTTCTTTCTCATAAGAGTAGTTATTCAGATTCTAACCGAGAAAAGCACCTTCATGATAGTTGAAAAAGTTACAAAAGATTTACAATCAGGATAGTTTAGGAATCAACTTATTAAGCCCATGCAATCATGTTATTCATGTATTAGTTTACAATTTCAAACTAACCAAAGGTTCAAAGCAGACAGAAGTTGGGGGATGTTTGCCACAAACCCCTGGTTATCTTTTCATCTTGCAGATGCTCCAGCCACCAAAAAAGTTCCTTCACTGATTTAGTGCAGCCCAAGATATCACTGATTTTTTACAACACATATTAAAAATGTTATATGACTACTTCAGGAAATACTCCCAACATTTATAAACTACTAAAGGATCCAAAACCTTACACACCCTCACCACACAAAATTAAAATATTTGGAGGTCATTAACCCGGTATCACCTTTTCTAAAAATTATTAATTTTTTCCCTGTTTCCATCAATCAGGTGAGACTTTTATCCTTATTGTAAATTGATAGCTTTTGGAAAGAAGAGAAAGACAACATTACATCATTCTTCCATTTGTTTCAATCATGTACAAAAATCATATCATATAATCCGTATCATTTATCAGGTAAAAATAAAAGCTTGGAGCAGAGAAAAAGCAATAATCTATTTTGCAACATTTGGCAAAAAACTGGCATCACATTTCATCTAGCTGTAATTAGTGCACAATGTCAACAGCTCCGATTACCCTTATATATCAGCATTTTAATATAACACAGCGCATTTAATCTAGTTGTAATTGGTTTACACATAGCACAAAAATGTGTAATTATTACAAAAATATGAGAATTATTAGTTCTACTGAAAAGGGAGTGCATTATAAATTTATAATTAATCATTGGTAATTGCAAGAAGCTGGAAATTAGAAGTACTGAAAGATTTATGTTTATTATCTCAAAGAATGGATTATAATTTATCCCCATATCTCACCTAACATCTAAAATTACTTACAACCCCACCAATCAAAGTATCAAACTGCAAAAACAACTCAGTCCATTTCTCTGACTCTCCAAGTATTTAGAGATTAGGTTTCTTATCTTTAAGAACGGATTACAATTACAATTTCCTAACTGCAATGATTGGGTAATTAAAAAAATTGACTTAGCTAGAGTTTGGAATGCATAACACAATTGCCCACAAATCTCAGCAAAGAGTCAAATGGACCTTGAAATACTTGTGGTTATATGATTACATACACTTAAAATCTCCAGGATCTTCTCTGCTTATTGAGCAACTCAAAGCAACCCTCAAGTTCCAAATCTCCCCCAGACAGACAAATTAAATTGACATTAATTAGACTTGAACTGTTGCGTAAAAAAAGAATAATGCAATTATATAAATATACACACTAAAATTAATCTCTAATCTAATAACAATTGATAAACGTCAGAAATGAAGTATTTTGTGCCCAAAAATAATAATATTATTCCGTAAAAGAAAAGAAAAAGAAAAACTTGTCTAAGAGATTTCATACCTCCGTATAGGTACAGTTTCAGCGCTTCTTCTCTAAGATCTCAACATCGGACACATTGAAAAAGAATTAGTATTAGGTTTTTGTCGTCTTCTTTTTTCTTTTTCTTTTTTTTCTTTTACTTTTCTGTTTACAGCTAGTGGTGGACGAAATTACCAGACTACCCTCAGAAATCACAAAGCTGCTGACGGGAAAACGTTTACCCTCAGAATCCGTTGACAAATACGGAGTATAACACATTTTCATTTTAAAGAGTTAATATCTGATTTCAACTGTTTAATTCTATTTTTAATTTTTTAAGTTATATATTATATATTTTGAATATTTGACTGCTTTTTTTAAGGAAATATTTGACTATTATTTGTACTTAATTTGATTTTTTTTAAAATATATTTAATTTGATTTAGTTAATAAAACTATTAAATGATTGATAAATTTTACTGCAAAATTGGAATTTTAATTCAATCAGAGACTTTTCATATGAGAAGCATCAAGGAGCCTAAAATCATCAATCATATATTCCATATTCTAAGAGCTTGTGGTACTATCTACATATCTTCTATCCACACACTTCTCCACAACAACATTTTTGTAATCTCTTCCCTTACTTTCGAATTCCTCTATCATTCCTCCCCTCCCCCCTAGTTCTCCAAATCATCTATTATTTTATTCACTTTACTATAATTATAAATTTTAAATTTTGATTTTAAATTAAATAAGATTAAAATACATAAATAATTCTTCATGATATAGTCGGCAAACTTTTTTATGGTTTACTAGTTATTCGTTTGTCATTTGTGAGGTATCTCTATACAATAATTGCAACTCCAATGCCTCTGTGTATATTTCTTAGGTCGTAGCATAATTTTCAATTCATCCCCTAGCTTGTCGCGCATCTTGTTCGAAAGTTTCCTGTATGCTGTTGTCGTGTTCTTCTGGTAAGATCTTGGGGTGTCTGAAGTGAGGGGACGGTGGTTGGCGCGGCGTGGCAAGGGCGTTGCGAAAGTCAGGGTCGAGGGGAGGGTGCAATTGGGAGTGGTGGGGTTGCAATTGCAATATCGCATGTATTGTTCGGGATAATGATTGTTTCTTTTCTTCTTTTAGTGTGTTATGCATGCTAGTAAGAACCGTGGACATCATTAGAATCCCCTTAAAATATTTTGTAGTTTAACAAGTTCTCTGCACATGTTGTTGTAAGGAGTTCTGTGAGCTCTGCTTATTGAAAATATTGCTTTTTCCTCCTGATTTATGTGTGTTAATTGTTCTTCAATTACGTGCATTGTCAGTTTGTTGCCCGTCGGGTCGAAATCGATCTCACTAATATTTTGTCTCTCTCCGTGTGTTCTTGTCTTTGTTTCTCTTTTGTTTGTAAATGTTCGAATTGATCATCATGCATACCTCTGCTGTACTTCTTATGAGATAAATAATGACCACGCTGTCATTTGTCATCTTGCTCCGTGGTGACTTCTTCACTATCTTGTCCGTGTGTGCTGTGTTTCTTATTTTTTTTTTTGTAAATGAGATTTGGGATATATCGTCATCCTCCTGTTTTCTTCTGCCGTTAAGCTGATTGAGAGCGCCGTTCCTTTCACGACTTCGTGTAGCGCGTGCAGGTGCCGTGTTGGAAAATGCTGAAAATGACTCTCTGAAAATGAGTCATTTTCTGTCCCTGGTGGCCTGAAACATATGGACAAACGGTTCTTCGTCCCGCTGTCCTGTAATTCAACGGCCTCGGTGCCCACGGCTGGGGTTGGTTCCCCGGGATCGCTTTGTCGTGTGCTTTCTGCGCTCCGTGGTTCGCATTCATATAAAATGTATGGAAAAACTGTCTTGGTGTTTTGGTCATTTTCCAGAAAATGACCAGAATGGCAATGGTTATCTCACGTCTATAAATTGTATGCGTTTATCGCGGCCGGTGTGTGTCACTGTATTGTTCTTTTTGTAACCATTGCTAATGTATAATATAGTTTATTATCGAATATTCCAATGCGGTACATCATTTTTCTGTATTTACATCGAATGCTTTTGCTCTGAATTCGTATATCTTTACTCATTATTAACACCCTATATTGTCTCAAAGTCAATTATGCGCAATTGCAAACCGAACCAAGTGCCCATTGTGTAGCATGAACAACATAAAGTAACTCAACAACCAGCCAAGTAGTTGAATAATAAAAATTCAAGAGTGTCTAAGTGAGCTCCGGAACAGTGTATAATCAAGTATTACAAAGATCGCAGCATATGAGGGAGGAATATACAATGCCTCATACACTAAAAGATACCAGTCTTACTATAGTACGAGATCCAATTTCTTAATTCCTCATGCGAGACCAACACATTGAAAGACATTTAAAAATTTAATCGCGAAAGAAGAAATAATTACTTTCTCAAAGCCGATCTTATCTTCAAGCTTGCAGTTCTTCGCTGTTGACCACACTCCCGCGCCGTGAACTTCATTTGTCATCAAGGTGCATTCATAAGTCGGGCCGTTACATAGGATTCTCCTCTTAGAAGAGTCTGATCACCTATGCTCATCACAGCGGAGCAAGGTTCTCTATTCTCCATCATAGCCCAGGTATTCAAAATTTAATGCGCCGTTTAACGGGGTCTGTGCGGCAAATGCTGGCAGAGTGTTCCTGTAGGAATGATTTCATCGACCTTCAACGTTAAGATATCGCTGTCCATGATCATAGCACATGCCTGCCACCTGCTATAAACAGTATGCACTCCATTATTGAGAGTCACATTCTTCATACACAAAAAAAGGCCATGAATACCAGATAACCACAATTAAAAACTAACCACAGGTAGGTCGATTAAGACCAGCGAGCCAGCTTTAAAATTAGGCATCCAAAACTCAAACAACATAGGAGCATGCAAGTGCGCCAGAGTGAGAGATTATCACAGCAGCAACTCAACCTAATCTCACAAGGTTGTCAAGTAATCAGAGTATAATCAAATTTCCACTGTGCGCAGTAGTAGAATGATAGTGAATATCGATCGCGTCTAGGAGAATATGAAGAGCACTGGTGTGGAATTGTGGAGCGTGAGGGCGATGTCTATAGGGTTGAATGCTCTCACTTACATAATATGAGTTTTCAAAAGCCTAATGCATAACAAGGTCATCAAACCCCAAGCCGTATTCTGGCTCAGAAACCAGTACCATCAAATTTATTCTAACTCTGTACGTACCGCGTAAACTTCACGAGAGATAGAGAGGGGCGATCGCACCCCCTTTGAGAATTATTTGGGTAATAAGGCGTATCGTCAAAAATTCTGTGGGCTCCCTACTCAGTTCTCTTTTTTTTATTTTTTCACGTTCGCTCGCCTCCCGGGTCGAAGTACCGGTGCAAGAATATATCAAGAACAAAAAAAAAAAGCCTCAGACCTACTTACTCAGTTCCGACTAGAAAGAAAAAAAAAAAGCAAACTAGAAAGATATACAATAATCTACAAGCTCTAGTATTGATTTATCTGAGTTTGGCTGAGTACAGTTCTTCCCCGCCCACGGCCCCGTGGGTCTGTGTCAGTTTGGCGTGGGGGGTACGTGGGCGCTTATCGGCTGGGTTGCGCCGGTTTGGTTGTATAGCTTCCTGCATTAGGGGTCGCGTGGGTGCATTACCCGTCACTCCTTTGGCTGGCCGCGCCTGGGTCTCTGCCGAGGATAGCGGCGGTTGGCGGCGGTGTATGCGCAACATCCCTGTTGTCGTCGGCGTCTTGTGCCGTCGGTTGGTCCCCAAATCGATGTTTGCGCCGATCGGTTCCAGAGAGTGTGTTTGTCGACCGAGACTTGCTTACGTTCAATTTCCCGTGATCGCGGGCGGGGCCTTTCAAGTGGGCCGCGCGCACGGAGGGAAGTATTGGGTAGCAGCGAGCGGATAAGCGTCGCACGGAACTGACTAGTCAGCCAGGTACGGGACGCCGCCCTCTGATCATATGTCGCGCTATGCCGAGAACAGGGTCCAGTAGCTGGGGTCCTCTGTAAGTGTGCAGCGGCCGGAGTGCGCTTCCAGTAGCATAGTCGCCTCGGTGCTCGAGCCGCTGTGATTCCGGGAGGACGCTGGCCGACCGCCCACGTGAGCAATTCCCCTCGTATGCCTTCGGAGACGCCGATTGCCGGATTGAGGAACACTGTTTACGCAGCGAGGGCGGCGCGCCCTGGATCTCTCGGGGCCAGTTCGCCAGATTGTTAGAGGGTCGGCCTGACTCAGTTGGTGACGCTCACGGCATTACCCATCCCGGAGAAAGCTCGGCGCGTCTTGGTCGTTAGTTGATGGCAGTGCAAAAGTGCTGTCGTCCAGCGACGCACGCACCTGGGTCGAGGCTCCGGCGTAGAGGAGCAGTGCGCGTGAGGACGCGGTGGTGGCAGTGGAGGTCGCGGTGGAGTGCCGGGACGAGCGAGCGGTGAGGCGTCGTGCCTGCGGGTGTCGGAGCGGCACGCCGGTCCCTGCGCTGGCTCGCAACAAGTGCACGTCCACGCGGGGCGATGAGCCATCACCCCGTCGGGTGCACGCGAGGGCAGCGACGCAGGCATGCCTCAAGCGCAGCGGTGCTACGCGTCGCGTGCATAAACGGCGAGCCGCTGTCTACGAACCTTCCTTGTCTAATACGGGCGCTTGTTATCGCAAGTTGTGTCAGTTCGCCCATCCACTCGATGTAGCATTCTGTGATGATGGAATTGTTTGTAGTAGAGGATAGTTGTTGAGTTTATGCTAATAGTTCAAGAGAAGAGGAAGCAGAGCCTTGTTGAAGATCTAGGAAGAAGAAGATACAGTCGCGTTGTGGATGGAAGGAAAATGACTTCCCCAAAAAAAAAGGGGGAAGTCATTTTCTATAAAATTGCATTCCTTTTCCATTGACTTTTACCTCATTTTCCTTTGACCAGTCATTTTCCAATGTAGCCAAACACCAAAAACCCGGAAAATGACTTCCAGAAGTCATTT
The DNA here is from genome assembly GCA_009835305.1 of Ipomoea purpurea. NCBI lineage: Eukaryota > Viridiplantae > Streptophyta > Magnoliopsida > Solanales > Convolvulaceae > Ipomoea > Ipomoea purpurea. The sequence continues at coordinate 16,319 of VALG01015219.1, read as the reverse complement.
TCCGGGTTTCCAACACACTCTTAGTCCACCTTAATTTTTTTTGCCACTTTACAACCACTGTTATTGAATGTGTTCCACTTTTAGTCCACCGTTAATATTTCCGTCAAGAGGCCGTATAATCCAAGGGTATTTTGATCTTTTTAAGTTTGTCTCTTCTCTTTTAATCCAAGCGCTTCGTCTCCTCATCCGATATTCGGAGATGGCTCTTCGAACAACGAGAATGGAAGCCAAAGCTACATCGTTTCGTTCGTTCCAATATCGGCGAGGTTTCTTAGGTTTTAGGTTTAATGTCTCATTCTCTTTAGTCAAACATAGTCTTGTTTGGTGTCTTGGGATGAGAAGAAATATCAAAATACCCTTGATTACACGGCCTCTTGATGGAAATACTAATACTGGACTAAAAGTGGAACACATTCAATAATAGTGGTCATAAAGTAGGCAAAAAAAATTAAAGTGGACTAAAATTAGAAACATCCATATAACAGTAGGACCAAAAAATTGAATTCACTCATGGAATTGAATCAGCAACCTTAATTTTTACGAGATTATAAAAGTGTGTTTTTTTACCTTTTGGTTCGTTCACGATATACTATTTTCAGGACGATGGTCATTTAGTGGTTTTGTGAAATGTTTGCCAAATACGTATCTCCAAATCGTCAGTGCCTCTTTCAAAATCTTTGGTAATTGTGCGCTCAAAGTCACATTACTAGTATCCTTGATTCATTTTACTATGATCTTTAGGTTATAAACCTGAGCAGCAGCTACATATAAATGGATGGAATCAATGATATGTAAGTTATTCAAAACTGGGAAATATGTGATGCACTCACATCATGATTACTTCTATGTTTTGATCCCCAAGGTTCCAAATGTCGGATAAAGCGTGATGTCAAGCAGTTCCAGCACATAAGCCATTTTGCGTAACATCTCTGTTATTATTAGTGTAATATAATTTAAACTTAATCTTATTGTCTAACGCTGCTATAATTCATCTTTTGCTTCATGTCTCGTGGGGTCCGTTCAGAGTCTACCTCGTACCATGGGTAGCGTACTTTCTCAGATAGTGTTGATAGGTTCAAGAATTGAGCAGAATCGGATCCAAGCGAGGCCATACACACAGATGGCCCCCTATGCGACAGATAGATTAAAAAGGCGTGTGTTGCTTTCGCGACGATTGCCCTGGTCCTTTACGACATCGTAATTATTGGGCCTCCTTACATGCTATTTTATGTATCTATATAAACATAATAGTATCTCAATTAAAATACGTTGTCCGATTCTACTTAAAAGAGATCGCCTTGTTTTTGCCACACTATTGCCAATTATCCATGCAACAATCAAGTTAAGATTGTGACTACCACTAGTAGTACAGTAAAGATGCTCTAACATTGTACAGTCTAAGAGTGTTTTTTTTGTATTGTTTCATTTGCTAACATTGAACACTTCTCCAGACCCCTGATTAAACCTACCTAATGAAAAACTTCAGTCTCGAATTCAAAATTGTATATACATCTACTAACAGTCGAAGACTCCTACTTAGACAGGGTTTAGAAAATCAAAGAATTAAGCCTATAACCATCCACCGAAATTCAAACTCTGGTTAAACCCCTGCACCATGAAGCCATCCATTTTGAATGGTAACCGCGGCTGACAAACCTCATATTAAAATGTAGATGTAGTATAGTTATATACTTTTTTTTATTCGTGGTTTTTTTTACCAATTAATGCCACCAAATTTTGGCCCAATTATCCAATAAAAACAATTCTGACAATTATTTTGTAAACGTGCGTAGTTAGCTGTTCGTTAATGAGTTAGAAGGGATAGACAAATTGATTAACATAGTTGGATTTAGTAAAATGTTTAAGTAAATTAGGTGGTAGCCCTAATAGCTGTTTTGTAAAGAATTTTATTTTATCAAAGAGCTAATTGAAAAATGTAGTGTATTGTAGAGTCGAGGGCTGCTATATTGGGAGGTGGAGGATGATAGGGTTTTTTGAGGTTGCAAAAACTAAGTAAGCAAGGGGTAGCACGGATGTTATTTTTAAGTAATTTCAATATGAGCTTAAGCAAGATAATGGTCAAATAAACAAAA
>VALG01015219.1:0-14147 GCA_009835305.1 Ipomoea purpurea | reverse complement strand
TAATTCTCACAAAGGAGTCAAATTTAGTGCTTGCTAAATATTTAGTCAACTGTTTTGATCAATTTGAATGGATTTGTCTCTAATTCTTCAAATCTCATCATTTGGTATTGGGGATAAGAGAACCTTCCTGTAGCCAAATTGGCAGAAAGAAAGAGAAAAGGGTATTCAAAGAAATGTGCTTCTATTCCCAAAAAAAAAAAAAAAAAAAAAAAAAAAAAAAAAATTGTTGGCTTCTACTCAACTAAAAAAGGTAAAAACTGTATGATGTATTAAAAATCCCAATAATTTTTACATCCCGAAAAGGCGAAAACCTTCTTCCATTGAATTTTTGAAAACTCATTCTATGTTGTAAACAAATGTAGAAGTTGAGTAGGTTCACTAAACTAAGTATTAGCAAATTTCATCACGCATCTCAATCCCAATGAGTCAAAGTAATGAGAAGGGAAAAGGGTCAAATAGGCCCCTCGAACTTTAGTTTAAAAATTCAATTAGGACCTCTAAACTTTTTAAAGGTGTAATTACACCCATTAACAATTTATTTAAGTGCGATGAAGCCCAAAAATAAATTAATGCCTGCTATCACAGGTCATTAGGGTTCAGGCCACCTTCCGGCGAATTTTTCGGGAAAAAAAAAAAAGTGACCGGCAAAATTTTCGACAAAAGAACTAAGTGACCGGCGAAATTTTTTGCAAATCTGGGTCGGTTGCTGGTCACATTTTTTTGTCGAAAATTCGCCGGAAGGTGGCCTGAACCCTAATGACCTGTAATAGCAGGTCATTAACTTGTTTTTGGGCTTCATTGCACATAAATGAATTGTTGATGGGTGTAATTGCACATTTAAAAAGTTTAGGGGTCTAATTGACTTTTAAGCTAAAGTTCGAGGCCTATTTGACCCTTTTCCCTTTTTTTATTATTATTACAAAGGAAGAGGATATCCAAACTATTGATGGTTTCTATTCAGACTCAAATCTATCACCTCCTACTTAGGGAAGCAATCGGATACCATTGGACCACAAGGTCCTTGGTAAGTCATGAGAATTTTGATTGTATGGTACATGGGTTTAAAGTATTGATTGTACATGTAATTCAACTATGTAATGACATATTATATTTACATAAGTTTTGAAGTATTTATGATATTATATTGTGGATTATGGTCCACATTACATAAATGTTTATTTTTAATATATTGCATGTTCATTATTTACTTAATGTTAATTATTTGGTAGCTTTCAGTATATAAATAATGTACTTTCAAAAAATGAACATTCAATATATTAAAATGAACTTTTAGTATATTATCAATGTATCTTATGTCTGTGGTTCACCTTAGAAGGTGAATCATGGTCTATGGTATAATGATTGCAAAGTAATGTCATTTACGGATTTACCCATTTGGTCATTTTACATTATTCTTTTCTTTTTTGGTATGATGTAAAAATGTTTCTTAAATAGATACTTTAATTTTATTTTACTTTTTTTTGAAGACCAAAAATTTTGGATTGCATTAAATAAGGAAGAGTCAACAAACGGAGGAGGAACATTCCTCCAGACAAATTGTTCTGAGCCCGCACTTAGCTAGAGCATGAGCTACCAAATTGGTATCTCTGCGAACAAAATTAACAACACAATTTGACATCGAACTAATCAAACGTAAACACGAAACTAAAACAACACCAAAGTAAGTATGAAACGAATAAGCATCTTGAAAACTTGAAACAAGAACCGCGCAATCCGAGTAAAGTCTGACGTTCAAGTAGTCGTGTTCCCTTAGCCACGAAAGTGCTTCATGTACAGTCATGACTTCGGCCAGGAGAGGATCATATGGGTACGAGAGAGGCCAGTTAGCTGCTGCGATGAAGGTGCCATCCATACTTCGAACATAAAAACCAAATGTTGGTGTGTGATTTGGCCCATGGAAAGCAACATCAGTATAACAAAACACTATCGAAGCTGGCAGCAGCGTGGTTTGGTTGACTTCTGCAGTGACAGGCGCAGAGGAGGCAAGCTGGCGTTCTCTATTGTTCGCTACCCATGCAGACCACGTAAACTGGAATTTGCGCCATAAGAGAGCTGGAGACGGCAAGAAGTGCTCCCACACATTTCGTAGGTTATTCCACAAACTTGCTCCTTTAGAACACCAGAAAATGTTCCACAAACTTGCTCCTTTAGAACACCAGAAAATGTTGCAGAGCTACCCAACCAACCATCCACCCACTGCATAAAATCATGACCACCAAAGTTAGGGATTTGAAGTTGTGTAATATTCCACACATGCCTAGCATAAATGCAAGTGCATAACATCCTCCTCCATAACACCACAAGCTGGGCATAAATTAGGGACTTCTACTCTCCTCCTAATTAAGTTACTAGTCGTAGTTCCACTCTCCTCCTAATATTAGAAAGAGCTCTACAAAGAAAATCCCTCTATTTTGGGAGATCTGGAGCTTCCAAATGTTGTTCCAAACAGTGCCATGGGGGTTGTAATTTCCCCTATACTTCTATAATCATTTTTAACGTGTAACAACCCCTAATATCGCACATCTAATACCAACCATCACCAAAATTAATATTCACACTGGGGTTGTAAAATTAAATCAGCATCTCTAGGCACAAACAGCTGTTTAACCATATCATAATTCCACCTTCCCTGCTCAATGTTCATTATTTGATAGCTTTCAGTATATAAATAATGTACTTTTAAAAAATGAACATTCAATACATTAAAATGAAATTTAGTATATTATCAATGTATTTATGTATGTGGTTCACCTTAGAAGGTAAAAAAGGTCCATGGTACACTGATTGCAAAGTAATGTCATTTACCCATTCACATTATTATTTTCTTTTTTCGGTATAATATAAAAATGTTTCTTAAATAGATACTTCTAATTTTATTTTAAAGAAGAGTCAACAAACGAACGGAGGAACATCCCTCCAGACAAATCGTTCTGAGACCACACTTACATGCTTAGTTAGAGCATGAGCTTACCAAATTGGTATCTCTGCGAACAAACTAACACAATCTGACATCGAACTAATAAATGTAAACACAAAACTAAAACAACACTAAAGTAAGTACGAAACAAATAAACATTTGTTTACTACATAGAATGAGTTTCAAAAAGTTCCATGTGAAGAAGGTTTTCGAGATGAAAAACTATACCTTCAAAAGTTTTCATACATCATAAATTTGTACTTTTTTAATTGAGTAGAAACCAACATTCCTTGAATATTTTTTTTCCCTTCCTTTCATCCAATTTGGGCTAGAGAAGGGTTTTCTTATCCCGAATCCCAGTTGACTAAATATTTACAAGGTTCTAAATTTGACTCCAGAATTATTTATTTTCCTTTCTTCATTTGAGTTGGCTAATTATAGACAACCTAGATAGATTTACCTCTTTATTAAGGCTTGTTTCACCCAAGACACATTATTGAGTAATCACTGTGAGTTTCACTGTAAATCAAAAGATTCGGGAAATGGTAATAAGAGGAGAAATGAGAGATTGATCGGATGGAATGAATTGATTCTTCACGTAGCAATTAAAAAAAAAAAAAAAAAAGAGTCGTCTACGCAGTATATTCATCTATGAGCTGCTGCAGTTAGATACAATGCCTACATACCCTAAATTACACTCAGCACACAAGGTACTGCACATAGGAAACAACGGCAAAAGCTCATTCCAAAAGAATGGATTCAGGGTTCTTGTGTCAAACTTACTCGAGTTTTGTTTCAGAAGCCTAAATCAATTGTACAAAAATGCTGCAACGTTATCTCGCCTCTGAGGAAGACACCTCCAGAACTCAGCAATCATTTTCCTATAAGCTTGTAGTAGGCATATAGACCAGAGCCGATGAAACCGAGAAGCTGCCGATGACATTCAACTGGAAATAAAGTGAAAAGGATCTTGTATCTTAGTTTCAAATGTAATCCAACCGTGGAATTTTCCATTTTTCTATAGAAACGGAAAACTGGGGAAAGGAAAACAGTGAATTGAAGTAAACATGGTAGTATATGTTCTGTTCTCACATATCAAATGGAAGACCCCCAAAGATCACCCAGCCAAGTGAAATGGTGAAAAGATCCTACATAAGAACAATTATTGACAAATTATTAGTTTTAGCTGTGTCGCCAGCAATGTGGGAGCCACCTGTAATTGGTTTCCGTTTCTTTTCTTTCTTTTTTTTTCCTCTCAAAATTGTGGTATATTGGGTTAATCTAGGGAATATGATGCATAGCATATATTTGTAGGTAAACAAACCTTTAAATTTCCGCAAATTGTCTGTGTAAGCGCTGAATTTAGAGTGGTGTTCAGGAATATACTGTAATTCAAGAAGAAGGCCAAAATGCAAGAGAGAAGCAATACAACCTGCATATTTATACCATATATAAGTTAGAAGATGCACATAAACAAAATGAGAGAAAAAACAGATATTTAAAAGTTATGGTCCTCGCTGGATTTCAAAAATGATATTGCTAAGATCAAGTGTTCTAAAAATGGGCTTCAAATACAGCATCAATTTAAGGGTGAAAAACATATTATGATAATTGCAATTTTCAGTGATTCCAATCACAGCAATGAGAAAGGTCAATACAGGCACCAAGTTAACAGAGAAAAACATTATTAATTTCCCAGTTTGTTGTTCTTAAATACACAAAATATAATTATGTGGGGCTCCAGGATTTTATCAGCAGATGGTGACAATGGAAAGTTTTAAAACATATGGAATAACAATAATTGGAAATGTGCAGCAAGGGGCGGTTTGTATGGGGAGGGCAGAGGGTAATATTTATTTAAAGACAATAATTGGATCTCTCCACTACTTGTTTGTTTATTTATGGGAAAAGGTTCAAATAAGCCCCTAAACTTTACCTGAAGAGTCAATTAGGTCCCTAAACTTTTAAAAAGTGCAATTATACCCTTTAATATGTTATATTAAGGAAATGAAGTCCAAGAACCGGTAAATGACCTGCTATTACAGGTCATTTGGGTTCAGGCATCATCTCCGGCAAAAATCCGGCGACCGGTGACGGCCGAACTGTCGCCGGTCGCCTTCCGCCAGAGAACGCGAACTGGTCGCCTTCCCCAGCGGAAGGCGACCAGTGGTCGCTTCTCTGAATGAGAAATTACTTTGTTCTATATTCTTCCATCTCCCCATGTTTTTGATGAGATATGATTCACTAATCACTGGTTGAGTTATATTATGTTAAAAATTAATAGTTCTCTGTAAAGAAAATGATCGCACTTCCAAAAGAAGTCAGTAATAAAATTCTACATGTAGGCTACTAGATTGCATATTATGGTCGACGAGGTTGCAGCAAGAACCAAGTCATATTATATTTTGCTATGTCCTTGAGATGGAAACAGATCTTACCAGGAAACCAGGTGAAAGCAAAGATGGAAAATTAAAGGTCATCATCAAGTCACCCCTAATGAATGTCCAGACAAGTAAAGCAGGCCCACAAACAATCCCTGTAACAGGAAAATCCAAAAAATCACATCCCACCATGATCAAATACTCTGTTCTCTCTACAAAAAAAACAGGAGGCTTTGGGAACAATAAGAAGGTAGCTAGAGTGCACATCAAAAGGTAAGGACAAGAGAGCAATACCATTGCACCACATAAGGCCAAAGCTATTAAGCCCACTTGATTTTTCCTGGATGAATCAAAATATCAGCAAGCATAAATGAAGTTGCCAGGAAAGATAGCAAATGGATGAGTATATTTACCAATCCGAGCTATAGTTGCGAGATATATGGCGGTTGTGATGTTGGCTAAGAAAACAAGAAGATAACCATTCAAGTCGAATGATAAGTCCCGAGATCCCGCAATAAATGCACCGAACACAATCAATGCCACACTGAAGTAACCATTAGTCAAATCCACAAATTAGAATGTAACACTTCAGCTTTTTCAAAAAAAAGAATGTAACACTTCTGCTAAAGACATCGCATCTATCATCTGAAAAATGGTACATATTGATTTTATCCCCATCAAACTTTTACTACTTTTCTTATCTTCATTTTCATAAGTTTTGCCAACACAACTAATAGTTGTCATTTTAGCAAATCCCACTCATTAGCCATGCATTTTAAAAATAAATTCCACTTCAGTTATTAACATTTGTTAAGAGTCCCACATTGAAAAATAAGAGAGAAACATATGGATTTATAAGGTCATGATTAGACTAGCTAATTGATTGGAATATTGGATTCAATCTTTTAGTGTGATTTGGCCATATGCATTACAACCCAGTTGAGTGACCTCAAGCTTAATAAGTATATAAATTCTGACAGACAATGCCATTGGTATATTATAAATAACATAAAAAAGAAATATAAAAAGATAACTTTAACACCTTACCTTCCGACAATAGGGCGTGTATACCTCTGCTTTGCAAGAATATACTCCACTAATCATAGTGAAAACGACAGTTGTCCTCCTGAGAGTTGTATACATTGGTACATTTACTCCCCGAACAGACTCCATAGTGACTAGCTTTCAAGGAGAACCAGAAAAGGCAAAAGTAGCATTCATTTAAGAGAGCAATTTTGAAGTAATATATATAAAACAAGTTTAAGTATAAATGAAATGCGTACCATATAAAGGAGATAGGTCATAGCTAGAGGTAGGGTATCAATCACTGTCTTTAAAGGTACCAATGTTTTAGAATTATCAGATGCTGTTGGGCTTCACCCAAATGAAAAGAAATCAGTTTCCAGCGTCGTAACAGGTAGAGAAAGCAACATGAACATATCATCTGCAGGAGATATCCAAAGGGTGCAGGGGTAGAAAAAATAAATCATCAATACATATAATGAAAAACAAAAAATTATAATCATATAAACTGACATGAATGTGCAGGAAATATCCAGAATAGAATGCACTTGCACATTCAAACGTGAAACTTCCACAATTTAGTTTTCAGAACATTAAAAGAACACAAACCTGTAAAATATTAATTGTAGAACGATCATAAGTGCCCTAATTTACATAGATAAATGTCTGTCTAAACAATGCTAAGAAAGTGGTAAAGTGCATCTCTATACAGTTGTATAAGCTTTTGTTGTTACAGTAATTGGGAAAGCTGTGGATCAGTTCAGCTTTTCAACCAAACAGCAACAGGCATAGAATAGATCAGGTATGCAAGTAACTAATAGATACTGGCGATGTTACATCTGAATATCTTAGGTAGTGCTAACAATCAGTTCTCTAAATCTTATACTTGTTAACTGAATTTAAGGAATGCAAAGGGTAGAGGTGGCATAACTGCAGCCAACCCAGAAAAACCAAAGGGCTAGACCTGCATTTCTGTGGCTTGGATCAGTCAGTTCAAGAATGAGTAGGTTTGTGGAAGTAAAGAATTCATCTAGAATAAATTTTGTTTTCTTTGCAGATTTCGGATATTCAAATATTGGTCAACCTTAAACCAAATAAATGCTGATGATAACCAATCTCCCCCAAATCCCTGAGAAAATTACATCACAAATCCAAACCCCTGCCTCTACTAGTTGCCCTCCCCCCTAGGCAGCTCCGTCCTCTCCCCAAATAAAACATTTTTATCTGCCTAACTCACAAATCTCAATTTCTTAACATCTTCCCAAAATGAATACCTCTTCTACTCTCCACCAAATCCCTAACTCCCTAGGTATTCTCTCAGCTCTTTAGCTTTTCCAAACCAAATCTTGCTTCTTCATCTGTGCCATGAAGGGCCAAACAAATAAACCCAAAAATGGTTCCTTGAGCTCTATAGAAGCCTTAATCAAACTCATTAGGGTTCCAACAATCAAAGTAAAGCAAAATATAGGAATTGCAAGTCACTAAAATACTAGAAGCTATTTGAGTCCAAGGATATGATCTCATTTCCACAATTTTGAATAAACACGACATTTAAAGCATCAATTGGTAAATTTAATTATATTTCTGCACCCAAAAAATGCAATTTTGGATTCCCTTCAATTTGAATTGAATTGATTATCATTTATCAACAATGGAATTTCTTCTTGATTCAGTTTTTGGAATATACGCAGAGTTCTATTTTAGTCAAAACTGAGCCAAATAGACTGAAGAGTTGTCCAATCCTATTCAGTAGACCATAAAGCTGACCTTTTTCATTTCTTCTTTGAATTAATATAACTACAAATTCAAGTTAATAGAGCAAGCATAATCAAGTGTTTCTTTCATTGCAAAGAGGAGTGAAGTCCATGTTGTTTCTGCCCTAAGTCCCCCACATACAAAATTGAAACTTTGGTGATTGACAGGTTCACTTAGAATATGTATAACGCATCAGAAGGATGGAAAATAAATTCATACGAATGGCATATTGGCAGTGGTTGCTGAGAAATAGATTTAAATGATACCTGACAAGTGTAATCACATTTGCAGATGGGAAATTGTATGAAGAAAGAGCTGCTTTGTTGAACAACACTAGAAGAACTGTAAATTCAAAGAAAACAATGTTTTAAATGATGACCATCAGAGCAGGTGAATCAATGAATTCCTATCTCAAATAGCCTTGAAAACAAAAGTACAAAACGTCATTCAAAGTAAGATATTATCTAAATAAACAAGGGGCAAAAAAGTAGGAATATTTTCCATATGGAGCTGTATTACTCAAAAGGAAACATTGATACTTGAGAATATGTGATTGAACTTTATTGGTATTGAGCACTTCAGTTGATGAACCCAGGAAAAATCTCAATTCATAGACAATAGAGTGAAATCAGAACCATGCCCTGGAGCTCAACCCAAAAGCTAGAGTTCCATTGGAGCAAATTAAGTCATTATTGCCTGATAAGGAGTACTAGACACTAGATTGTCATGTATCAAAACCATTTCATGCTTTTAAGTAGCATATATAGCAGGAAAATTCATCTGCATAATATCATAAATATCTAATCCCACAATGTAACATGAATCGTTACAAAATGAGTTCAGAGTATTCATGAAGCGTTTGTGAAAAAAACAAATGTCGCTTGTAGAGTATGGTAACAAATCAAACCACCTACACGGGTGGGTATGCAACCTCAGGGGAAACATCAAGATCAGCTTCAAAAGCAATTATATACTATGAGTACATCATAACTCAAAATTCTCTCCCTCTCACTCAATTAATATACCATAAACTTAAGGACAAATCGTTTCAAATTATGTTAAAAATTATACTAAATTGAACAAAAGAAAACTTTTTTGGATTCAATTTTTTATACCTAGTACTATAATAGCATGCTATAAGTTCTGGAAGGTTTTCGTTGAAGATCAGGAATTTCTAATTCTATTCAGATAAATGAACTTTCACGTATGAAGAAGCTTCTCGCTGATGAAAATTAATCGGGGAAATATAAAACAGAAGAGAATCTTAGTATCCTACTACTAAGTAAAAGCAGAATAAAGATCCTAAACTTTTAATTGTTCAAGACTTTTCACCATGAAACAAGTCTAATTTCTTCAAATTCAGAAATGAAAAGAACAAAGCTTAAATTTGACAAGTCAAAGTCAGAAAATATGCACCAGCGCAGGACATGTAAGAGATGGCAGCGTAAGGCTCCGCGCTTGTCATCGCCGATCCTTTGAAAAGTTTCTCCTCCGTCGATCTATCGCCGGCGCAGAATCGGCGGTCGTCAACGGCAGTAGCGCAGGGTTCTTCATCGAATTCGAAGCCATTATCACACTTCAGATCTCTTTTCTTCTTCTTCTCTCTCTATATATGTATATGTATACACGTTATGTATTTATATGAATTCACGTTTGAAAGCTCCGTCAGTCCGTCAGAGATATTCAAATCCTCCGAAATTTCATAAGCTTTGATCCTCCGGCATCACTTCTTCGTACCTTGCAGGCTTTTTCATTTAATAGTTTTTTTTTATTTTTCAATTTTCTTATTACATGGACAGTGGAGACCAATTTCCTGAAAATAATTCACTAACGCCTAACCAATCCCAACAATTCTCTCACCACTTTCTAAAATAGGTAGGTCCAACTTCCTACATAACCTAATTTACAAATCATTTACTATTCACACTATATTTCTGTAATATTCTCTCACTTTTTAAAAATGGTTACTTTCATATTTATTAAAATAATAATGAATAAAGCTTATAAATTTTTATTTTTTTTTTAAAAAAAGGTACACAAAGGCTCGATTAGAAAGCTTGCTAAATTTGAAGTTTCTATCCAACATGACAAAAAAAATAACTTTTAAAAATCATGTCATCTAGAAAGTGAGAAGAAATTTCTAGGTTAAAGACAATATAAGTCATGGCAAATGTTTTCAAAAAAAAAAAAAAAGTCTTAGCAAATTTTTATGTGAGGTGATTTCACGGATCCTAATCCAATAAGTCAGTCATGAGAATTTTGGTGGTATCGTAGGTGGGTTTAAAGTATTGATTGTATATGTAATTCTATGTGATGACATTTTATTATTTATTTTTATATAAGGTTTAAAGTATTTATGATATATGTAATTATGTTATTTTTTATTTTATTTTTGACAAAATGTGTATTATATTTATGTTATGAAGTATATTATATTACTAGTATTTGTCCCGTGCGACATGCACGAAAAATATGTTATAAAAATATACCCTATATGAGGTTTATTCATATATAAAAATTTTGTTATTTAATAATTATTATGTGGTGAATTCTATATAAATTATGACATAAATATATTTACAATTAAAATTAAGGTGGTGATACAAATTTAACATAAAAATTAGTAATAGTATAATTTAAATATTTAAGGAAAGTACTACAATAGTAATTGAATACAATAGGTCGCCAGAAAAATTTAGACCTTTGGTAGAGAAACAAACATACCTTTAAAGACAAAAAAGTTCGAATGATTTCCAAATACACGAAAACGGTGAATCTAATAAAGAGAAAATGAAAAACAATGACGCTTCACGTCAATATTGGAGAGGGGAGTATTCCGATGACTATCGAAAGCATCTTTGTCTCCGTGTCCTCAAACCACATCAACAATCTAAATTAGCCGCTACTAGCCATTTATTATTTCTAAACTTGATGACTTTTGGGTTGCATGCCATAAAAAGTATATTTTAAATATACTAAGGGTAATTAAGTTGTAGTACCTTAAAAAAAATAAGTATTAGTATAAACATGTAGTATTCATGGATCCATACAAATGTGGACATGTCACACAATAATTGCCAGTAGAAATTGAATTATAATATAAATATAATAATAAATAATAAACAAATAAATAAAATTAAATACTTATTATATATATAATATATAATTAGAATTGTCAGTGGAAATTATTATCATTATTATTATTATTGCAATTATATTATTCATTATTTTATATTTATTATATTATTATAATAAAATATTATTATAGTCTTGTGAAAATTAAATGTTTGATTATCATCATTTCATTTTCACAGACCATATGGCTTTATTTATTAGGTATATAGGATTTAAAGTATGGTTATAATGTTCATATATTGTAACTGGTATGAGTACCCATGGCGGATGCATTGCGATGGCATATTGTTCATCTTATTGTGTCAATTGTGTATGAAAAATCTAAGGAGAGTGATCGTAATATATAAAAGTTTGGGGAACAGAAATGAAAAATGGAAAATTGACAACATAAAGAAATACTTTAAATACAACTATAGAAAATAAGAGTGACAACATTCAAATTATTAAACAATTTCGTGGTATATTACCGATCTTGTTGTTGATGTATAGATCTATTATATTTTTTGGAGTACTTTTTAGGTTGAATGTACGTAGACGTAGCAGCGCTGGTTATCCGGAATCATATTATTTATGGTTTGCATGTTGGTTGTTGATGTAATTTTTAATGCTTATTACAGTTTCTAAATTTCATGACGACATATGGGTTTCAATTACCAAATGAAGAGAACAGTAGGCGAACCCCATATTTACCAAAAAGATTAGTGCGTTTTTAGTCGCTAACAGTTTAATAAAAAAAATAGACATTGACACCGATGTAACTACAAATATGTTCTAATATTATGTTTCTTGAGATGGAATGAAATACTTTTGTTTGATGATAATGTTTCCCTTTGACCGCAAGGGGGTGCTGAGATTGTAATATTCCTCATGGGGTCTGTAATTGCAATGCTTACCCTTTATGTTTTGTGGATGGAATGTTCTTAGTGTCTTGCTGCACTTTTTGGTTTGCTACTTTCAATCTTAAGTTCAAGGGCTCATTGAGAAAGGAGTCACTTAATTAGCTATACCACTCTTAATTATTTCCATAAACATAAACATTTTATGGGGAACAAATATGATATATTGTTCTCATTTTAAATAATTATATTATATCATTTAACCTTTTAAATAAGTTATTTTTAAATTAGATATATATAATAATTATTCTACTCAATTAATTATCATTCATAATTTTGTATTTTTTTATATATATATATTTTTATAGTTCATTATATTTTTATATATACTATTTTATATTATTTTTATATTATTATTTACTATATATGATGTATGTATGTCCTACTGCAGCATGAACCAGAGAATCTCTTTTCCGTCCCGTTTTGGTCTTCTCCTTCTTGGCCAGGCAGGGAGAAAATGAAGTTGCAGAAAGGCAAGATTCAATTTGGCGGCGGAAGGTTGTTGTGTGATGATAATTTTTTAAATATATAAATTTTAATATTTCCATCTATACATGTACTACCCATACTGTAATTCTGGAATTGAAGTTACATAGTTTTCATATGGGAAATAATTTTTTATATTTAATTATTCTGCCTTAATTTTTTTTTTATATATAGTAATTTTTTTTGTTTCATATTTACAATAAAAATACAATTTTGTTAGTATGTAAATCTTTAATGTAAAAACATACACAGAATTTGATCATTGCATGCCCTTTGCCCATTTGAAAACAAATTTTCGAAGATCTATGTAGTTGTAGCAAGAACACTTCAGTTCCGACTTCATTGCATGTTGCCTAGGCATTTTTTATATAGGCCTAATTTAAATTAAATGATTTAATTCAAGGGATGATTAATTTAATTAGGATGATCTTTGTAATTAAATATATAATATCCGTCACATCATTGTTTTTGATTGATAATAATTTATTAAATAATTGTCTGTTGTATATGATGTTAAGTTACTTTTTTTTAATGCCTACTGGCCTATACTTGTAGTTTCTATTCACTAGACTTTCTCAACTTACCTGAACACACAAGAACTAATTAACGCCTACCACTGTTTGGCTTTGAATCCAATCTTCTCATATGGAAGTCCAATCCCGAGGTTCCATTGACACATATCCTGGTATCGAAACGGGATCAGTTAATATAATTTATTGTTTAAGGTTTAATTAGCAGTAAAAAAGGAAATATAAAAGGTGTTTTTTAATTTGTTAGGAGTAAAAGTATGAAAAGTAATTTTGTGTTGTTAATTAAAAATAATCGTACAATAAATTTTGGATAGAAACTTATAGGGCTATAAAAGGAAATTATAAAGGGATTAATTACTTAATTAATAATAATAATAATATTAATAATTAATAATAATAATATTAAATAATAATAATATATAATATATTTAATAATAATTAATATATTTTATAATAATAATACATGGGATGATATTACGAATGGCAATGTGGTTAGATTTTTGCTTTAATCTAGATTGTCTGTTGTGTTTTGTTTTATTTCTGCAAATTGTCTATTGTTGGTATGATTGTTTTGTACTTATATTTGCTAAAATGTTGTATTTTTTATATAAGCTTAAAGTATTGGATATGCATATGCTAATGTTATTATTTACTTCTACAAATTGTCTATTACAATTTTGTGCAATAAATTCATGCTTTTTATATAAATTATGGCAACTCTATGACGGTGGTAACGTGTACTACCTTCAAGGTGGACACGGTTGTAGAATTCATATTTATATACTGTAAGATTCATTAAAATCTGTTACTATAGATTAAAATATTATCACTATTTACAAATTGTCTATTACAATTTTGTGATAAATTATGCCCTAATATATTATGGGCAAATACTATGAGTCAAACGTGTCTTACATTAACAAAAGGGTGGACACGGTGTAGATTCATATTTCATACTGTAGAATTCATAAATTTGTTACATCTATTCCATCGATTCATATTC
>VALG01015215.1:0-13747 GCA_009835305.1 Ipomoea purpurea | reverse complement strand
AGACTCCGTCTTCCGCCACATATTGGACTCGAAGGGCTAATATTGCAGTACCATGCTAAAACTGTCCAGTCAGTGGAGTACCCACACAGTTTGATTACCGGATATCAACACCCTAAGGAAATTGGACCATGCCTCGATCACACGCCAAACTTGGGGTTGCCAACTTTGGAAGATCTTTCATAAATGGCCCAAACGTTTCGTAGCCAAAAAATTTTTTCTCGACCATGTTGTGTTTATATTCTTCCAAGGCAAGCACAACAAATATTCGGTATCAGTTGGCACCACTAGGCCCGGCTTCCTAGTAACTTACAATAAATGCATGAAAATCCCTTGTTATCCTCCAATATGACCAGATGTGCCTTTTAATTTTTTACTCCCGTTCTCCTCGGGCCACCGTTGGGGATGATTGTTGTTGTAATAAGCTTTCAATGCGGATTTCCAAAAATCTGTCACCATTTTGGCTCATTGCCCTTTCTTGAATCTTGACTGATTGTGCAATACAGCCACGTGTCAACATTTTGTCATTCCTCGACATTTCCATGTTGTCGACGATCTCCGAATCTTTGGGGTTTGGAGTAATTGTTACTTCATTTTCGCTTTGTGTAGGAAAAGACGAAAAATGAGTAAATTTTGTATATTACCCGGAATTTGGCCGCTTGATGGGTTGATAGGAAATTGAGAAGACCCCGCAATAGTGGTAGAGTTTTGAAACATAGGCGGAAATGAAGAAAATTTGAAAATTAACCGGAAGTTGGGCATTTTGTGGAAATTGAGAGTTTTGTGAAAATTGAAAATTTGTGGAAATTGAAAATTTGTTTGAAATGAGAATTTTGGGGACATGGTTTGAGAAAAGGAAAATTGGATTGTGAATTTTGATTGGAAGTATTGTCTTTTTCCATTATGATAAAAGAAATTGAGTAGAAATTGAAAGAATTATAGAAATGATTGAGAGTGGGGATAAAATGTAAAAAAATTGTGAAGACATGTGGTATTTATAGATGAATATATAATATATATTTTTTTTATTAAAGTATCCGTTGCAGATTTGTATTAAATGAGAGTGACCGCCAGCCGGGTGCGTGTCGCACACGCTGGGTGGTCAGTGAGACGCAATTGTTTTTTTTTTTTCTGACAATCTCCCTACATTTGCAGGGAGATTCTTTTTCAATTATCTCATGTCCACACTAGCTATTAGCTCATGAAGGGAAGATTTAATGCTGAAATTCCCCACAATATCCACAAGTGTGGATGCTCTAATGTTGCCAATAGGGATTAAACTCTAAACCTCCCACTTATAAGGCTAAGTTCTTAACCACTACCCATGTGTGTTTCTTGAAACCACAAGGGAACACCCTCTTGATAAACCCCTCCAAAATCCCTAAACCCATAAAATCCCCAAATCATAAACCCTTCTCCTTCTTCCCAAATCACCCAAACCCTCTCTTCTCTCTCTCACGCCCCTCCTAAAACTCTCACCGGCCGTCCACCGTAGAACACCGCAACCCGCGACGCCGCCCAGTCACACGCGTCGCCGGCCGACGCACGACCGCCAGCCCGCGACGCCGCACCATCGCCCGAAACGCCACCCCTCTCCGCCCGGTGGATGCCCAACTCCAACCCGCTGCCACCACATTCGACACACCTCCGGAGACTGCTGCCACCAGCCGCCGTTCGCCTTCCCTCCCGAATCGACGCCGAAACACCGCTCGCAGGCCCTTCCGTGAAAACGAGCGAGAAACGTCGCCGGAAAAGTTCGCCGGAAAACCGCCGTCGCGCCGTGCCGGAAAAAGAGTCGCCGGAAAACGCCACCACAAACGATCGTCACCATGCCAAAGAAGCCTCTCGGAATCCGCACCCCGGAGTGGAGCAATGCCGATTACACCGTAATCGGAGGTAAAGCACTCGAACCCGACCAATTCTCTCCGGAATTGGTTGACACGCTTAAACATCAAGGGCTTTAGATACTTATCTCGCCATCAAAGGGGACACATACCCGACTTGTAAAAGAGTTCTACCAACACCTTGTGCCACCAAACGAGTGACAAGGTAGAAATTGCCACCAAGGTCCGTGGCATGGAAATTGTTGTTTTCCGAGGTCCATGGCAAACTCTTCGAAATGACCACCACGGGTTGTCTAATAATGATCGCAAGGGTGATGACACCCCAACCACGGGTACCAAGGACTACCGCTCGGTACTTTACTCGGAAAGAGGATGGGTTCACCTGGCCAACCCGACAAACGAAAAAAAAAGTGGCTATCGGTTGAGCAAAAAATTGGTTATGATCATCACCGATAGCCTCTTGCCCACCAATAACAAGAGCAAGGATGTGGAGCTTGGAGTGCACCTTTGCGTACCTCCTAAAACATAAAATCAAGTTTCAACCTGCCGGCACTCAATGCTAAAGCACATAGAAGTTCTGCAAGCAAACAACCGGCTTAGCTACCCTACGAGATGATCCTAAAGTTGGATTCATGGAGAAAAGGGGGTAGACCTAAAGCACACCCGAGGTAAAAACCCGCCAATGGCATGGTTTTCAAATGCCCAAAACCTCCGCCGCAATGACATCTTACTACACCGAGGGAGGACACATCTTACCCTCGAAGAAATTTGCCAAAAACCCGAGGAGGACGTAGGGAGTTTGATCGGCTGGACACCCTCCAACAAAAAGCTCAAGCGAGCCCATGCAAGATTGCGGACTACGGATGGAAATGAGGAACAAGAGGAGGAAGACGAGCCTAACCCGCAGGTGCACCCACAGCCAGGATGGAACCCGAGGGGACGAAGGAGGGTTGGCAAGAACGCAAACTCGCACCAACTCGACCGCAGAATCAAATCATGGAAGAAGGTTCTCATCCTTGATTCGCACCACACGCGCAACTCGATCAAAGGGTAGCAGCGATCGAGGCCGCCTTGGGCACCTCGCGGCTGGATCCAGTTCCAGCGCAGGAAAACCGAGGTACAACCGAAACTTTCTATCACAATACCACCTAACGTTCAGCCTACCCCCAAGCCCGAGGCCCAAACGTAGCACCGCATTCTAATTACGGAGCCGAAGATACGAGATGTCCAGGGGTGAAAGGATGGACTATAAAACACCGCCTTCGGGGACCGAAAGCCCTTGTAAGGGGGGGAGAGTGTAACCCGCCGTTGTTACGACCCCTAAAGCTACGTAATAATTAACCGATAGTCCAAAAAGAAAGATAAAACTATAAATGATTAATTAGGGAAAAGGCCCACCATACATCCCGTGGGCCCTCATATCTAAAACCCAACCCCTAATCCCCCAATAGGAATTAGACCCTAAATAGGACCCCTAGATCTATAAAATAGGGAACTAGAGGCATCCTAGAGGCCGCACCAGACAAATATATCTCTCACCACCCAAAAGAGTTTCAAGAATTCCCCTAGGAGAAATGCAAGAAATCAAGAATGCTCTAAAGAAAGATCCTTCATAGCCAAGGAATTAATTAAGGCTAAGAGATAACCCATGTCTCAACAAAACCTATTTTTATAGCTATGAATTCCCCCCTAGGGGTTCCCCTTGTTACTTTACGCTTTCAGATGATTGATGATGATTATTATTAGCGATTGATATAATGATTCCATGGGGGAATCTTGATAAATCTTGATATTGAGGAGTTTCTTGTTAATTATGATGTTCTTGGTGATTTTTGGGATTCTTGATAATTATTGTTGTTTCTTGATAATTGTGGGATGCTCTTGACGATTAATGTGTTATTCCTTTCGAATCTTATAATTAAAGCAAGGCGGAATCGTATTCTGTTATATAAGAAGTGATTAGAACCCTAGATTCGTATCGTATATATTATTCTGGGAATTATTGGGTGGGCGGAAATCGCATTTTGGGTGTTGATTATGTTAGAAAAGGCATGATAGGTTAATGTGCAGGTTTCTTTCTCGTCATTGTGAATCCGTTATTGTTTACCGTGTTTCGTTAATTAGTTGTAGAAGTTGTCTAGCAATGGTTTCGGGTTCCACAACGGTTCCCGGGGCCGAAATTGCGTGTTACAGAGTCAGTGGGAGGTAGGTGGGGGTAGGGGATCCGCCCCACCTAAACCCGCGGCCTTTTTAGGCCAAGCTGGCAGCGGGCACCCCGGCGGGGCCCGGTAGCCTGCCCGCCAAGGCACCCGCCTGCCCGACAGTGGCCGCCGGCGGGTGAACCAAAATTCACCCCACCCGGCGCTACCCACTGGTTTACCACCTACATCGGGTTCCCGACTTCCCCGTTTTGAATGTTTCCCCGAATGCCCGTCGGTGTCCCAAACGACTCCCGTTTATCCGTGCCTTATGTCTAGTCTCTGAATATTTCGGTAACCGTTCGTTAGGTTTATGATCTAATATATCGGCATGCTAGTTGAATTGGTAACACGTTGGCTTATGGAGTTAGGACTTTATATATATTTTCCTAAGTATGTGATGGATCACATAATACGATTATACCAATTTATCCCATACAAACCATTGTGTATAGATTGAAAGGGGAGAGGGGGGGGGGGGGATTACTGTGCTAATATGACTAAGATTTGTGTAGGATGTACTCCCCGGTTGCGATGGATTGGTTATCCTGAGCGCGGTTCAGAAGCCTGGCTGTGGTCAGATTGACATTCTTGGGCTGCAGTCCACTCGTTTGGATTGCGATCAAGACGTTTCCTAATACGAGCTGGCGTTCGTCCTTCCTCCATGGGCTGGCTGTCAGAATGACACTCCTATTGGGCCCCTGCGGTCCACTGTTTGGGTTCGATCAACAAAATACATCATGATGGAGCTGCGGTTCATCGGTCGGCGTTGCGATCGACCTCCCCGTGTGCGATACGGGCAAGGTGCTGCGGCCCGTTCAGAGCTATAATGCACACTGACCCTCATTGTATGGGCCATAAGCGATCGGTCGCTTGTGGACGCCAAACAAAGTGCGTTATGTTGTTGTGATATGGATGAGTTGCGTGGTCATGAGTATCCTTGGGGGATGTGACTATGGGTATCTAATAATTGGGATTGCTATGTGGGGTTTATGATTTTGTTATGATTTGTCGTAAGCTGCTCTATCTGTTGTGAACCTGGCATATATAAACTGCTGCTATGCGTCTAGGCCCTTAAAATGTGCGAGCATATCCCGGTTTTAAAGCTAGAGGTTCCGTAGGATAATATCTCCTCATGATCAAATGGTTTTCGTATATCTATATATATTCTATATGTATTGTATTTTAACACGTTGAACTGGGGTTACCAGCATTCCTCTCGCGAACAGATATTTTGGCTTTTAGGCACAGAAGATAGAGCACTGGAGAGCGCCTAGAACTGGAGCGTAGAATAAGATAGTTTCCCCTTCCGGCCTGCGTGCCCGTGCTTATGTATTGACATTATTGAGGATTCAGTTAGTAGCCTGTGCACCTAAGTCTTCTGGCTTAGGTGTGGCAATAGCACCCCCGTACTTCTGTATTACATTTTTGGGATTTGTTGAGAATTTTCCTTTATTATATAAGCTTCAAAAGTTTTAAGAAAATCTGTGTTTTACATGGTTGGGCCACGCTCTCATGTGATGGGCACGCGGAGTATGGGTCCTAAGGAGCATGTGGGCCTTGATAACTGCTGCTGATTCGCTTGAGCCCACTTGGCTACCTCACATGCAGTGCGACATCCTGAGTGGTGTGAGGCCATGGATGTGGAGTTTAATGCCCTGCTTCAGAACTACACAATGGCGGCTTGTTCCTTATACCCCGGGTATGAATGTTGTTGGGTGTAAGTGGGTGTGTTTCGGGTCAAGAGGAATGTTGATGGCTCGGTTGAGCGGTACAAAGCCCGGCTGGTTGCAAAGGGCTTCAATCAGGTGGCCGGGAAGGATTTCTTCGAGACCTTCAGTCTGGTTGTTAAGCCTACCACGGTTCGGCTTCTACTCTATTTGGCTCATTCCCATGGTTGGTCCATCCGGAAGTTGGACGTCCACAATGCGTTTCTGAATGGCTCTCTGGCTGAGAACTGTGTATATGCATCAACCGCCCGGTTATGAAGACAAGTCGAAGGCTGATCATGTGTGCTTTCTTCAGCGCTCTCTGTATGGGTTGAAGCAGGCTCCTCGTGCATGGTTTACCCGGTTGCACACTGCTTTCTGTTGGATTTGTTCCTTCTAAAACTGATGTTTCCTTGTTTGTTTATTCTGATGGTGGTGCACAGCTGTATTTTTTTGTGTATGTCGATGACATCCTGGTTATGGGCCAGATACGAGTCGTGTTGCGGGGCTTGTGGCTAAGTTGGCTCAAGAGTTCAAGATTCGTGATATGGGGCCCCGTCCTTCTTTCTTGGCATTGAGACTGTGTCGCTTTCTGATAGTGTTCTGCTCTCTCAACGGCGCTATGTTTAGGATATTCTTAAGCGCGCTGGGATGGTAGACTGCAAACCGGTCTCCACTCCGGTTTCGGTTGTTCGGTCTGATGATGGCGATGTAACTCCCTATGCGGATCCCACTCACTACTGTAGTTTGGCTGGTGCTTTACAATATCTGACTGTGACTCGCCCGGATTTGTCATATGCGGTTAATCGGCTTTGTCAGCGTATGCAGTCTCCCACCACGGCTTATTGGAGTCTGATGAAACGGGTTCTGCGGTATGTTAAAGGTACGCTTGATTTGGGTATTTGTGTGCGCAAGTCTTTGTCTACTACTATTCATGCTTTCTCCGACTCGGATTGGGCTGGCAATCCGGAAGACAGGAAGTCAACGAGTGGTTTTGCAGTTTATGTGGGTAGTAATCTCGTTTCCTGGTCATGTCGGAAACAGCGCACTGTGGCGCGTTCTTCTACTGAGGCTGAATACAAGGCCTTGGCTGATGTCTCGGCTGAGGTTACGTGGCTTGTTTCGTTGCTTAGGGAGATTGGTTTCCGCCGGTTACTGTGCCTACTCTCTGGTGTGACAACTTGGGTGCCACCTATCTCTGTTCAAACCCGGTGTTCCATGCCGAACGAAGCATGTGGAGATTGATTACCACTTCGTTCGTGACGAAGTGTCCAAGAAAGAGATTCAGGTTCGTTTTATCTCTACGAAGGATTAGCTGGCTGACATTTTTACCAAAGCTCTTCCATCTGCTCGTTTTTTCCTATTTACGCGACAAACTCAACGTTGCGGCTGCTCCACCTTGAGTTTGAGGGGAGTATTAGGACTCTTATATTTGTAACCTGTTAAGAGTCTTTATATATCTTTCTATATCACTATTGTACAAGACTTTGTTCACGTTGATTATTCAATAATACAATCCTCATCCTATTTACCATACACCCATTAATAGAAATCGAACTTGTAACCTTTATTTATGAAAATCATGATTCACTCACTTAGTCACGGGCATCCACCCACCAACCCTTTCAAGGCAATATTTTTTGTTTTCTTATACAGAGGAAGAGTAAGGATTAAAGAACTAAAACTAAACAAAACATTACCAAAAGTTACTACGAATGCAGATGGCAAGTTGAATTCTTCAAGATTGCCATAGTTATATATCAGTGTATATTTACAATTTTGATAGTATTCTGCGGCTGTGTAGCCTAAGCTGCAACCTCCATGAGCAACAATGGAGTGGAGTTTTTCTTGAACTCCCAGCCAGATGGCAAATATAATCTACATTTGATCTCAACTCTACAAACAGAACTCAAAAACAAATCTACATTTGATCTCAACTCTACAAACAGAACTCAAAAACAACCTTAACATATCCCTAAACACGATCTGGGACAATGGAGCACCTAGAGAAATTTTTCCCCTTGTCCTGGTAAGCTTTTGCTGCCCACAACAATGTCAGAAACACCATGGAAATGGAGAGAGACAACATAGATGACCACAGTTCCAGTGCTGTATTCCTAAGTGGCTTGCACTGCCTTTGAACAATGTCTGAGAATGCTTGTTTTACTTTGGAGCACTGAATCAGCCTCACCAAATCTGGAAAGATGTCTATCAGTTCTTGCATAGACTCGCTGAAAGCGCTGCACTTGTAAAATATGGCTTCTGGAATGAATCTACCTCGCGTCGGCAGTTTCTTGAAGAACTGTAGCAGGTAACCGCGACAGAATCTATCAGGAAAACATGACCAATCGTTAATCTTGTTGGGCGGAGGCCAGTGAAGTGCCAAGTGGCTAGGGGGATTGCTGGGCAGAGGCCTGAAGGGCCAAGTCCAAAACCATGCCTCTCGAAAATGTGAAAGTATAAAAAAATAAAGTTGCGCCTTCGCTACTAGCTATAACTTTTGGCGTAGTGGTAAACGCTTGATCATAACAAAATATTACAAAAGGAGAACCGGTTTTCACTTACAGTTGGTAGGTTTCCAATTGGTATAGCATCCTCTGGGCATTGATTTGGATTGAAGGTGTAATTAGGTGAGCCTGAGAAGGGGTCACAGACTTTCCAAACTCCAAAATTATCGTCCTCGTTTCTCACTGATTGCAGCGCTGGCAGCGCTGTAAGCTTTACGTTAATCTGCATATATCACGGGAAAACAACAGAAAATCGAAGCAAACATTAGCGCTGTTAGGTGAGAAGATGAGAAGAAAGTTGAGATTTGCGGTCCAGATATATTATTATGATAAACTAATTAAAGCACCTTAAACATGCAAGTATGGATTGTATAACCAATTTTCACCAACAATTTGTTCGAATTTGTGGAGTTAGCGCATGGAAGTACAGATTGCAGGCTACTGCTTTCAGGATTCTGCTGAAAATCGTCCAACGCGATGCAGATGTCTTCAGCAAAACTGCATAGTATTCTCCAACGCAATCAATAAGTTTACAGGGAACACTGAAAAGTGTTGGTTAGGATTGAATACGACAAGTGCGCAAAGAAATGAGGAAGGAAAGAGGAGCTTGCACTCACTTGTGAAAGATAAAATTAATGCCAGTCAGAACCCAATTCAGCGTTGTCAAAATCCAACAACAAAAGATGATGCTGAGAGCGAACAGGCAGAACATAAGATGTTGTCTCGGATACCAAGTTTATACGGTAAGACAATATCAAAATGGTGTGTAAACCTTACATTATGAGTCCAAGAGGCCATCGGAATATGAAGGAAACTGAGCCAAAGCAGCATTCCATTAGTCTAACCACAGTGGTATATCACGTGTTCATTAGAAGGAACTGGTTATATAAATGAAGCTCTAGAGAAAAGAAACGGTAGTATGTAATAGTAGAGATAAAAACTAGGTGTCATAAGTTGTTTAACTCGAAGACGGGCAAACACAAATTTAAATATATCATGGTTTTCGTTTTCCTTTGTTAAAGTGGCCTGGGGTTCAAAAACTGACACTTGAAACTTAAAACTACATGAAATCTCGAATTATGGATTATAGCTATGCATCTCACCTAATGCAGCGACCAGCAATACCAAATTGGCAATCACAACAGTGAGGTTTGCAACATATCTGAAAGGAAACAAAGAAGAGGTGTTAACAAAAGCTATGGATGCATGCATATTCAACACGTACAATTAAGACAGAAAACGGCAAACTCACAAAGCTACAATTGCTTCATTGCCCGAGTGCCTGGTTTTATCTATGAAGCTTTGAATTGATAGCGAGTCTCTTCTCAGCATATGTGTTGTGAGATTTCAACATATGGCTCGTATTTGAGTCGTACGGGTCTATGAGAGTCTGAATACTAGCAATATGCCTTTCGTGCTTTGCATCGTTCGCTGAGCATCAGAGCCAGCATCAAGGATAGTTTCAGTAAGCTTTTTGGTTTTGTGCAGGCTGCCCTTGTCCGCTACCAGAACAAAGCTGCTTGCAACCCTTCATCCCCAAAAAACATGAAAATCAATCAGATTCCTATATTCCCTCTTATGCTATTCAAGACTATAGTTTTTTATCTAAAAGCACAAAATGTGGAAGCCCGCCACCCCCTTTGTGACATTCTATGTGTTGTATTACCCAAATTACCTGAACTGTGCTATTAATTAAAATAGTGCAAAAACTTCAAAGATTCAGAAATGGCATGAGTATGAATCCACACACAAATTAAAGAGTTAACAGAGACTTACATGGCTAGAATGGAAAAGAAGACAATGAATGAGAAAAACAGTATGTATGAAGAATCCGGATATTGAACAATGGATGCAGAGCTGGGTCTGGAATTCTTGACGATTATATAACACCCAAAACCCAGACCAATCAACAACCAAATACCCGCGATAACATATCCATGGATTCCTGAAAACACACTAGCCTGCAAAATTCGACAACTACAACGTTAAAAACACAAAACACAACATCGTATCGTAAAGGGAGGGGAAAGAGACTCACAGCCCAGTAATTCTTATCGGTGATATTATAGGCTCTTCCAGTTTGTAATTGAACACGGGTCAAAGGAACATGGGCGGCGAGAACATCGTCGCGGTCGGGCGACAGAACCGCCATGCAATTATGGGGCATCATAGTACCGGAAATCAATAACAACAGAAAGAGAGGGAGAAATAACCACCGGACGGAGACATCTATCACACTTGTTCCGCTGGCCGCGGCGATGTCAAAACTGGCATGATAGTTTTGCGCCTGTTGTGGACAGGGACGAGGAAAAGCCGCCGAAAGGCCGAAAAATTCTGATTCATTCCTTGACTTGTTAACTAAGGTTAGAATCGCTTGCGGTCGGTCGGTCTGTATGTGATGTTGCCAAAACTTTTTTCCAACACAACAGAAGCTTGTGCTATGTCAAACACACACACAAACACACATACTATGTTTTCGTGCCTAGGTAACAAACTCGATTTATAATCTGTGTCTTTACAGATCAAGAAGGGGGAAATCGAGAGTGGGCATCAGATTGGATGGAAGGGAGAGCGTGAATTATGGGGTTTCAGTCGCTAAGATCATATTCAAACACTTCATATACAAACCGCTCTTTTTTCCGTTTTGCCATCAATTTCCCACATCCGTTGCATGCTATTGGCTGTCTCTTTTTTTTTTCCTTGCCCACTATAGGTGAAATCATTTGCCCATCCCCTACGCCCGATTTGACAAAAAATCATAAATCACAACAACTCAACAGCTCATTAAGTGAGAGAATACTAGCATCTATAAAGAGTTCATCATATTAAGTCTGACGCTCACATTGTCGTTGCTAAGACTCAATCAAGCGTGCTTACCCATAATATGTCACTTAACCAACTTAACTACTTTTTTTTCTTTTGGGTGAGCTTATGATTTTTGAACGTGAGAGGTGTGGTTGAGTGAAAATGACTCATCCATATTTAACCAAAGGTTAAAGGTTGAATAATCGGCTTTGGGTATGGAGCAGCCTTAAATCTTCAGGCCGGCCAGCTGTCTTATCCAAAAGAGGTGATTTCAATCCAGCAAGGGGATCAGTGTGTCCGAGGGTGAAAACCCTAGGTATACCCAAAAAACAATGATTTACGATTTTAACTAGTCAAAAATCACAAAATAGTAAATTAGTATAGCTCATAGCTAACCAACTTAAATCAATAAGATCAATAAGTCGCTTTCACTAGAAGTCAAAATTGAAACATTTATGATTATTACACCAGTACAACCACCTATTGGATGCCTTTTCTTTGAGTAACAACGGAAACCGTAGTCATTACGTGAGAATGTGTACTGGCTAAATTTTAACTTGTAATCTTAATTAATAAATGACTATAATAAAATAAATTGGTACATATTATCTGACCGACTCAAATAAAAAAAGTCACTTCACTCAAAATTAAATTTAAAATATTGTGATTATAAAATTATCACGTGGGATTTTTAGTTGGATTGGCCCTATTGTTGTCTCTTTTAAACTTTTCTTTAGTGGCTGACGCCTGATGCTGTGACACATACTGAACCAATTTGACAATTTGGCCTCTATCTATGAACGGTGTGAGATTTTCATATGCATTAAATTATTAATTATAGATACTTTTGACTACCAGCTAATCATGTAATAACTCCACTTGGGGTTATGAGAAGTGAGTTTGGCTTAAAGGCCCAAATAATGGAGCTTGTTGTAGTCTAGTTTCATTAGCTCGACGAGTAATTTCACTCAAATGTCGAAAGGGACAAAATATTTTGTCCTAACCAAGAAGTGGGTAATTATAATGTCAATACATCATAAAATTTAGTACAATGATAGAGAATGTGTCGTGAATCGTGATGTAAGACATATCACTATATTCAAATCACACTCTTCTTTTAGTTTATTATTTTTTTTAGTACATTTGAGACCCTCACACGAGAGCACTATCTAATTCTTAAGTTAAACGTACTATGAGCGTCGGCATCGAGCAAACCATTCAGCTCAACAAGGGCATTGTCCAGAGATATAATTATTAAATTGTATAAATAGAGAGTTTTGACAAACGAATAAGTGTGTCAAATTATATTTCATTGTCCTAACAAAATTAACACTTGTAAATTTTAAATCTATTGAAATAATAATTAAAAAAAAACATCATGCATACTCATTGATGGATATATTGGAGACGGATTCGAAGTGAACGACCCGAGGGAACGCCAAGTATTGATTGTATTTTTGTATACATTTTACATACACTTTACCTCATATTTAATCATATTTTCAAGCCCCAAAAGGTAAAATATTATGTCAAAAGAGCTCTTATTTACTTTGTTTGTGGCATTTAGGTAGGTCGGTCCTGATGCGGGCGATGATGGCACCCACCCAGTCACCCAGAGCCCAATGTTGAGAGGGGCCCTTAACTTGGGTTTTTTTTTTTTTTTTTGTTTTTTTTTATTATTATTTTTATTATTATTTTTGTTAAAGTTAAGATATAAGAGATTTGAACCCACAACTTCATAATTATTATACTTAACATTAAATTCACTTAACCATCTACAATCATTTAATACAATAACTCAATTAATAGATACTCCGTATATATTAGAGAATATTAAATTAATTTATAATTAACTTCATAGAGAATATTAAATTAATTTATAATTAAACTTTAGAGTTAATTATCAAAATGGTCCCTTGACTATAGCGAAATGTATCAATTTGGTCCTTGACTATTTTTTTAACCAATTAAGTCCCTCACTTTAAAATTTTTAACCAATTTGGTCCCTCCGTTTGTTTGACCGTTAGTCAACAGTTTAACTTGGGACCAAATTTATGATAATTTCGCTATATCAGGGACCATTTTGGTAATTAACTTTAGGGTGGGCAATCGGTTTAGTTTTCTAGAATCGAACCGTACCGAACCATTGGTTCGGTAATTTATTACCGAACAACCGAATGGTAATGGATACTTGTATACTGAACGGTTTGATAAAAACCCGATCCGAATGTTCGGTAAAAAATTGAACTGAACCGAATACCGTTTTATTTTTTAAAAAAATATAATAATAATAATAATAATAATAAAATAATAATAATAATAATAATAATAATAATAATAATAATAATAATAATAATAAAATATATAAATAAATAAATAAAAAGTAAATCAAATTCCATTGCTGCTTGCTCTGCCGGTTCAACTTATATTCTCACGGGTTATCTCTTGTAAATGTTTGATTTGATTTCTTTATGGTTTGTTATCAAAAGTTCTCAGAGAATCTATTACCGTTCGTTGTTCGTATATTACCGAATCTAACTAGTTTGGTACGGTTCGGTTCGAGAAAACTAATCGAATTGCCCACCTTTAAAGTTATTTACCAAATGGTCCCTGACTATAGCGAATTACAAATTTGGCCCCAAGTTAACGGTTGGACTAACGGTCAAAACAAACGAAGACCAAATTGG